>DVQP01001824.1:0-14138 GCA_018231745.1 Danaus eresimus
GTACCTACATCGAAAATATTAGTTTTATTGAAATGAATACTGGTCTTTGATAGCATTGCTGTGGTGTTTTATACAAATCCATTGTGGTACAAAAACAAATATATAGACAATGAAACGCGTATCCAGTCTCAAATGTCATTGTATCGTAAATATGAGAAAGAGTGAAGCCTATAATCATTATGTTCAGGTCAGTTTGTTAGAGAATATATGAAATACATAAAAACATCTATTATATAATAATCTGATTTAATATTCGAGTCGTACCTCAACATTTGAACAATGTCGAGGTAGCCTCTTCCTAGCAACAAGCCTGCCGGCCGCGCGCTGACCGCATGCCCTCAGCGCTGTATCGGCGCCGTGTCCGCACACGCTCTGCGACAAACGAGACGCCTCCCGACACACGTCTGTGTAAAAATTAAGTCTTCACTTAATAAAAACAAAAGAATCCTTCTTTTATATTAAACATATTTTTCTCATCGATACTTAGCTGAATAGCTTTTAAAGTTAAAGCCACTAAGTTAAGCATAAATGATAATCTACTGAACGTTCATACAAGATTTTATCTTAATAAGATCTACTATAACAAAATACAGTCTAAGTTTTGAAACAAAACATGCTTTAACGGACGGGTTGCCTTCTGATTGTATCTTTTCGCGACATTAAACATATAACATAGTTCTAGAAACAATTAACAAAACATGTCAACATACGCTCTATACTCTTGTTAAAACAAACCACTATTATACTCACATTTCATAATAACAAATTCCTCGTCTACGCATCCACACCGACAGACAAGTGAAAAGAAAAATAAACGTGTGAATATTAAAGCGACTAACGATGAAACTTAAAATACATGAAGGAGAAACGTGCGCGGACTAAAAAACATTTAGACTTTAAAAATAAATAAAGAAAATCATTAGTAAAACATGACACATCCATGCATTTACAGGACCGCGTTAAATAAATATTTTGTTTAAGAAGATTATCTACATTGGTTGCCAATTTTAGAAAAAAATCACATGCTTTTAAAAGATATATGAAGTTGAAATGAGGAAAAAATCTGATTAAGAAAATGCATAATAAACAACTAACCAAAATTAGGTCTTCCAATGAGTCCAGTTATGGCCAATGCTATACTTGCCGGGTTTTTCTTATTTGCCTCTATAACGGCTTCGGGTAGATTATCTACGATGTCATAATCATCGCCTGGGTAAATAACAACGATATAAAAAAGTGTTTTGAGTAGCGTGTTTGCCATTGCTTCGGTTGATGTCTAAATATCATAGCATATAAATATTTGCGATGACTGCATTGTAATAAGTATATAATGTAGAAGTGGTACTCACCAGGACGACGTTTGACTTTAGTTTTGAGCATTTCATCTCCAGCTGTGGGCAAGTTTATCACGGTTGGGATCGAGCACAAAGAACGTCGGGCACGTGCTGAACCCTTCAAAATTAAACGATATGAAA
Organism: Danaus eresimus; assembly: GCA_018231745.1. Classification (NCBI taxonomy): domain Eukaryota; kingdom Metazoa; phylum Arthropoda; class Insecta; order Lepidoptera; family Nymphalidae; genus Danaus; species Danaus eresimus. The sequence continues at coordinate 1,476 of DVQP01001824.1, forward strand.
GTTTAACGGCTAAAAACTACAAAAATACCAGAATCCAAATTACACCGACAATGAACAGGCTGGAACTGTCTCCCTGTATTGTCTTACCATGTAAGGCTCATAAAAGTCTTTAAGTGCCTTGGAAAAATCTCCGATATAACTGTACGGATTGCCGAGAATATTAAGGCCCAGCACCAGCACATAGAACTGCTGCACCAGCTGCAGGAGATAGTGGCGAGTAGCAGCGTCTAGTAAGCCAGGAAGACTGATCGGCGTGTTATGCAATTCCAAAAAACTCATTCTGGAATAGTAAAAGAAAATTATTAAAGGATTTTAATGCTTTAAGGATTTAATGGAAATAAGATTGCGTCAACTTATTGGAGCTGGTGATACAAACCTGAGGACAACATCTTTCATGTCGCAAAGAGAGGATCCCCACGAATTAAATAAGTACTCCAACAGATCACTGTTGAACAGCTTTGGACGATTTTCTTTTAGCCCGTATGTTATCTGTGTAGGGCTGTCGACGTTCTCATTTAAATATCCCCTGGATGATAGGCTTAAAACTATTTTCAACGGAGATAAATGAACATATTCAAATATGACATCTTTCGTCGCGCTGCTTTGACTCCTCATAGCTATAACAGGTAAAGGCATGTGCACTAGTGCCAAGTCCGCTCTGAGCCTAACAGCGGGCTTCTCCTCAACCTTCCAATGATTCAAGATATCAAAAACGTGATTAACAAAACCTCTATCTAAGTTAACGCAATGCTCTTGTATTAAGACCTTCAGATATTTGTATACGTCCTGGTTGACACTCGGTCTAAATTGTTTTAATATTATAATATCCATGCATGGCTTAAAGTCACGGGACTTCACGTTGGGGGATAAAGGAGCAGGGTAAAGCACGCTAGGGAACACAGCTTCGTGTAGCTGGTTGTCTATTTGTAGTCTCTGTAACTTTAAGTGGCAGAAAGTAAAGGTATCGGATTTGCGGAGCTGCAAACAGACTCCTGGATTGTAGGTTCTCCGAAGTTCAGAGAAAAATGGTTTTGTCATATGCATCTTTTCCAGATCGATGTGTATAAACTCCTTCAACTGACATTTTTTCTGTTCTGTTTTATATTTTTCCTCAACCCAAGCAGTTACGTCTGTTGCTAATTGTTTCCAATTGTTGCCCACATTCACCTCCCATCTCGGGACAGAGTCTGTACAACTCACGTAGGACAGTTCCTTGATCCCATCACTGGTTTGAACACAAATAGAAAACCCAACTCTTGCCAAGGACAAATTGACTTCGTAGTTGCTTAACTCAGAATTAATTCTCATTTTGTATTGATGTGAAATTTTCTCATCTTGAGCCAATGCGTAAACTCTCTGGTAACCATCCATGAAAGAAACCCAGTACACCATGACTTTATCTTTTCTCATCTTTTTGGCTTTAGCGTGTGTTTCTGGTATGTCACAACTATCTGAATCGCCACTACTTGATGATCCAGGTTCTGGAGATTTTGGAGTCAACCGTTTCAGAGTAGAAGACAATTTTGAAGTGTAACTGTTTGTGACCACTAGCGTGGAATGCTTGACTGAATGAAAACTAACTTTTTCTTCGCCAAATCTAAAAGTTGATATCATTTAATGAGCATGTGTTGGTAACAGGATATTTCTTAAGTTACGATTCGTTTTGTTTCTTACCCGTCCTGCGAGAAATCTGCAAGGAAGCCTTTACCCTTATTGTTATAAATGTTCCATAGAAGACTCCTTTCTTTCACGGGATCGTCCCAAGTATACAGCATGGATTGATATGGACTCAGCAAAGCCACTTGACCGGAGTCGACCTGCAAGTAATTCCCGACGATCACTAGTCGTAGGACTCTCACCAACTACTATTCAATCCGGAACAACAGAAATATATAACTTTAATACCTGATGCAGTTTTAGAAACAGATCGTCACAAAGATTGTCAATTCGGACGGGAGCGTCGCCCGGGTTGTACGGACGAAAAGTTATCGTGAACGGCCTATCCGTGCCCCCTGTTACATCCACACAAATTGCAGTCTGAAAGAAAAAATATATATTAGGGAAACAAATATATGCAATAGATTATAAGATAACTCTTGTTTTTATCTGTCTTAGTCATTTGGGATTAGAAAACGTAAAGACGACAAAACGTTTAACTAAAGAGAATGTCTAAATATACCATTAGGTATTTATATAACAATGACTGCTATGTAATCGCACCGACGATGGTCTCATAAACATAGGCTAAAATAAAAATTGATAAATTACTGTAAAGAAACTTCTCTTTTGGTTTATCAATATTGCCAACTTAATTTCTTCTACTTTTTCAAATTTGGATAAAACTGGCTCTGCCGGGTTTTCGAGTTAATGTACAGTTAAAAAATTATTATTGCAAATAAAATAAGAAGTAATTAAACTCAAATCAAAACAGAAGCTCTTTCAAAAGTAATAAAATAAACTCTACTTATCAAATGATTTCTTTAAGTGGATACGTCTTTATTTTTTCAGGTTGATGCAACAGCATTAAAGGAGTTATCCACATAATGAGTTTTAAGACTGCCGCGAGTATTCATTAAAATAAAATAAACATTTTTAGGATTTCATTACTTTAAAAACTACATAATGCCGACGGTTTTGGTTAAGTTTAAGCAACCGCGAACCGTCTGTCTGTGAAGACAAGATGTGACTCACACACTCATTCATTCCGAAAAATATTAGTTTTATTTTAAAACAAGTATTCGTTCATTACAGTGCTATCAGTAGTGTACATACTAAAGTCTCTTTTGTATGATCTACATAACGATAATTACAACATCCAAGATGAAAACATAATATTTTCAGTCAATTAATATATGTATATTGACATATTTGTTTCGTTACTGTTTTGTAAGTTGTATTTTGTTACGTTAATTCCTATATAGTCGCTTGTTATTTTATAGAACTCGTTTAATATACACAAAAAGAAGTGACGAATTTTTTTGGAAACAAATATACACATACGATATGAGGATTTATAATGTTAGTAGTCGCTATTTTTGAGTTTTAGAACTTATAATTTTTACACTACTTAAACACGTGTCTTATTAAAAACGCCGTTTAGTAACCGGAAGCGTTTGTGTGTAGTGAGTGGGAAAGGCACTAACCTGTAAAGTAAACAGTTTATTAGACATTGTTAGAGCTTTCCCTATAATATTATGTGAACATCATTCAGCCCGCGAATCCGTTCGCTTTGATTCTTGTTTTTGTTTACAACATTAATTGTTCAATTCATAGCGTGTTTTAAAGCAAATATTTTAATTATATTCAAACGTAATTAGCTCATTGTGAATAAAAACATGTTTATTTATAACATAATTTAGAGTAACCGTCAAAACCTGCTTTTAACATTGTATATTTGTAACTAAACACTTGACATAATGTCTGTAAATAAATAAAACATACATGTAAATCGAATTACACAATATGTTACAGCAACACCGGACTCTAATAGTGTGTCGACACTTTCTCCGCAACTTATATTCTCAAACAAATCTCGTTCCGAATCAGTTTTCAGGAAACATTATAACGAAATATAGTGCAATATGCGATTTTTTATATTTTTTATTACATTGTGGGCGATGGAAGTGGACAGTTATCGGACCGGTGATTGCTACGAATGCAGAACAAAAGAGTACATCAGAATCAAAAGAGGCAAATATTTTTCTAATCCACCGACCAAGTTTTACGACAGGCCGCCGTACAGTCCGTCTATCAAAGGGCCATTTTCATACACTCCTCCCCCCGGCTACACTCCTAACGATATTGGTCCGCCGCATCCGTCACCATCACGTCGAAGGCCACACAAGGTTAGTAAAAGACCTGACGAAGGTTTGGGAGACGGAGACATTCATAATATTATTAAGTATTTATCTAACCAAGATCTTAATAAGCTTATTGACCTTGCAATGGAAAGTAAACGTTATACCGGTGCCTATCAGCGAGCTGAGTCAACGCTAACGGAAGACGTCAATAATAGAAATAATGAACATGAAAATACAAAATATTTCATGGAAGGACGTTCAAATACCGAAAAATATCTACCGCGTAACTTTGAGAACAACAGAAACACAAATTATTTCACAAACAGCCACCAAGTTCCAGAACACAAGCCTACTATAGAGCCGACAGATATGTCATGGCAGGAACATATTTCATTCCTGGACGCTTACATTCAGAAAGAATTAAATGAAAGGAGACATGAAAAAAATAACATATACACCGGCACTGAGACCATGCAAAGAGAACAATTACCAAATACGCCCGATTTGCAGGATAATGATTTTGATGCGTCTTTCACCAATAACATCCCGAATGTTGTAAAAGTAGCCACATCTTACGATATTAAAAATTTTGCAAACCTCCCTCTCATGAATAACGAGAATTCTAAACTCGATACAGTCAACTCTTACGAGGTCCCACATTATACAGTAAGTATTGAATATCAAAAATAATTAAGGACTAAATTCAACTAGACATTCCAAAAACTCCCAAACCTTCCAAAATGAAGAATATTTAATTTTTATTAATTAATTTACTTTACTAATCTATGTCATAATTTAACAAATTTTCAGGTGACTTCTTCTAAGCACTCATCTTCTCAGATGTCCCAACTGAATCAGCAACCTTCTCCAGCATTACTTCTACCCTCGTCACCATCATCTTTACCGATCAAAACTCCAGACGTAGAGATGGCTCCTCCAGCATCAGTTGCAAAAGATCAAAGCGAAGCTCATCTCAAAGCTATTAAAATCTGGACCCATAAATCCAAAGGCGTCGCCTACACTGTACTTGAAGATGGAACATTAACTCTCGAACGACCCTCGAAGCCGGCGCATAAAAATGGTTGAGCTTACATTGTCTTTGTGACTGACATAAATTAATTTATTGCATTTGAATTATTTAAGTGGTATTGTAATAAGTATGTCTTGAATTTATTGTGACTGTAAGCGAACACCTAATATACTACTCGTAAGTAAAAAATATGCTATCATTATTCAATAATACAAATATTTGTACTCACTCCCTTATCCATCCTGAGTGCCGTGAAATGATTCTTGACAATTGAGAAATGTTGAGAAACGGTTGTGGAGTCTCTATACTTGACATGCATTGCCATTGAGTCAGTTTGAGGCCAGAAGGGAATGCATTGTTGTGGGCTGAGGTCCAGCCAAAGATCGGCAGCTTCGTTCTCTTCCATGAACCGCAGGGGTCGACGCGTGTCGTTAAATACCATGAAGTATGGGAGGAGAGTTACTAGTTTTGTGAGCTGAGGGCACAGTTCCGAAAGGGTTACCTGTGCGGAATAAACATTACACTTTATTCCATACTAATATTATAAAAGCGAAAGTAAATCTGTCTGTCTGTCTGTTACGCTTTCACGCCTAAACCAGGGGGGAACCCATTTTGATGTTTGGTACAGAGATAGAATAGACTCTGAAGAACAACATAGGCTCCTTTTTTGCAAAAAAAATAATAGTTAGGAACAGGTAAAGCGGGGGGATGAAAGTTCGTATGGAAATTCTTCATTTTTAACTGTAACAGTGAAACTTTGTATTTAGACACTTTAATATAGCAAAAATTGGAAGAGAGAATGTATTAAATTAATCGTATCACATATTGTCAAATAATTCACATTTTACATGACAAACGGCAGCATTTTGACCACCGACCACTAACACAACCACGCGGACGAAGTCGCAGGCAAAAACTATATATTACTAATTCTGAAATTTACACTGACGAAGTCGCGGGCAAAAAGTAGTAAAATATAATTCAAGAAATTTTTTCTATTTGACCACTTTTGGTACGACATTGTTTTATGAAATTAAATTATATACTGGGCTCAGATTACTAGTAACAATAGATTTCTAATAGCTTGTATATTAAAAGATTTCACTCTATCTTTTTTTACTTAGATAAACCGCTTTCGTACATGAAGTAGCATTCTATAGTTCTGCCGTCGCTCGGCATGAGCACACACAAGCAGACCCGGGGCATGAGCGTGTGGGCGTGCAGCGCGCGACCAACATGACTGGTGGGCGCGAACCCTAATGCGGCCACGTTCACACCAAAGCAGAGGCTCGTCAGCCAATTCGTAGCATGTGTCCGAGTGACCCTACGGAACAAAGTTATACATTTTTTTCTCGTTCAAACAAAAATTAGAGCAGCAATTGATCAGCAAAAGGTGGAGCATGATCAACAATCTTGACCCAATTTACCGGGTACTGAGTTTTATTTATATAAAACAAAGAAAAAAAATGGCAAGTATGTAATTATTATCAAATTACTAAACTTTTTAGTCGTAAAACGTTTTATTCAGATCAAAGAGGTGTTCCAATGTATAGTTCTTTGAAGTTATAACAGCTTCTACCTTTATCTGTAGCGGCAGGCCAGTCTTGTTAATGATCCACTCCGGAGCGTACAGTAGCACCCGCCTCTCGGCCTCCGCCCCGTCAGCCCCACCGTGTTGTCTCGCACGAACACACAGTCGTTTGTTGCCCCCCTCTGTCTCCATTTCCGTCGTCATGCTTATCGTCTTCTCGACCATATCTAGATTGGTAATTCGCTTGGTTTGAGGTTGATTTAGTGATATATATTTTTTTTGCAATCTCATCTTAATACAAATCTAATACTAATTCGAATGTGGCAACATATTTAAAAATTCAGTATATTTTTCTGTGAGTGAGTGAGTGTCAATACTTACCAGGTGATAAAGTAAACGAGCCCGACCATGGCAGTCCGAGATAGTGCATCTCAAGTGTGAGTCTGTGTGAGTCTGATGGTGGAAGGTGATAAAGGTGGGCACGTTCGCCTGCTTCCACTCTCAAGGACGCTCCCCCTGATATTTGTAGCGCGTACGGTAGACGATTGTGAAGAGCCAGAGGTGGTAAGATACGTATCAATAAGTTCGGTATTGATCTCGACACTTTACTTGCTTTGCAACCTGAACACAATAAACGATGTTACTATTGGCTGTCTATTATATAAAAATGTCGAAGCCTTCCTTATTCACCTTCTACAGCCAATACTCTCATTGCAAAAACACCACCATCGTCATCAGCCATGGCTGGACAAACTAAGTCCCTGGCCGTCCCCAGCTCCTTCACCAACTCCATCCACCACAGACCCTGTGATGACGCTTGATAACTTCTGATAGAGAAGTAAATATTATTCTTCTTCTTTACTGCTATACAAAGACATTATATTAATAATAATTAATCTTTACACTAGACTTACTCGATGCTGCTCGGCAGAAGATACAAGCGGCAATGATAAGCCATGTATAGCGGCACATTGTAAGTTTCGTGAGGTGCGAGCACCGCCAGTCGCACCAGACCGCAGAAGGGATTCCTCACTGCACCTACGGGCTCCGCTCCTGCAGCTTCCAGTTCTGATTGACGGTAGAGGAGTTCCAGAGCGTATGAAGTTTCGTTACGAACCTAAGGAGGGTCAGACGTGGTAGTTCCATTAAAGGCATGTATTCTTATACGTATGTGCATGCACAAACAAAACCACAGCTTAACGGTAATGGTTCACAATTTTCAGGTAGCTTTTTAAAAACACAGCAAAGAAGGTTGCAATATTTCAAATCTAATATCGTTTCTGTATACCGTGAATAGTTCTATTAATATCTACCTGCAAGGGTGACCGCACCACGATCTTCTTGTAGTTATAGCTGGCGCTGCGCTCCACCGCGATGTAGTAGCGAGTGTTGTTTCTACTCGGATGCAGCACGTGGAGCTTTGACACAGAGCGTTGGGGACATACGATCTAAAATTTGAATAAATTAACGTTATGAAGGGTAGAATATAAGTATCTTTACAATAAATCTAAAATAAGCAAAATAAACATATAGTTTTTGTTTAATAATTGCAAAATAATTATATTGATTGCCACATATAAAATCTATATGAGACATACGTTGAGTTGGTCAAAGTCGAGCAACTTGACAGACAATGTCAAGTCAGTGATGCGGCGCCGCAGCTCCTCGACGGAAGGTTGCCCCACGGGAGACTGATGCTCCGAGCCTGTTGGTGCCGAAGCACCGAACCCTCCTTCGAAACTACACGAATACATGTAACTTTCATTCAGATATTTCCTCTGGGAATTCATGAGACTCGAGGCACGTTGAATGGCAGAAGTGATTGTAAAAGGAAATATTATCGATTATGATTTAGGTAAAATGAAACTAAATACGCCCATATATAAGTTAATTTTTGTTCCTATTTATAATATAAATTAATAAAAATATTTAAACTGACCAGTCCCATTCATCGCTGATGTCTGTCATCTCCAGTTTTTTATTTACTTCATCCTCCAAAAGGTCGGCACCAGATGTATCACAACCTGCCATAGGAACATTTTATGGATCAAGCGAGTCATAAACAAAGAACTTTTGAAGTATTGATGAATTGGTTGTTATCTCCAACATCTATTGTTATAGAATGTTCTGCTGGTATTTATTTACCAGGAGTGCTGGGCCGGCTGCCAGAATCATAATCGGCGACGGCAAGAACGTAGTCGTTCCCTGCTAGGTCAGTCTGGGCGTGCGTCCGAAGTGTCACCGTTGAACCCGGACCTGTCTCACACATTACCATACGGTACTGAGCATTCTTTTAACTATTCCGGACAACAACGTCGTCACATTAAGCTGTAGCATAATTGTTTGGCAATAATTTATGTTATTTAAGCCCAATACGTTTTAACAAGTTTCTAACATTACAAGCAACCCTGAGTTAGTTCTTAACCATCACCAGTTTACTCATCCCTTACCTATATCGTTGATCAACTGCAGACCGTTCTCTCCCGCCACGAGAGCAGTCACAGCAGCTGTTCTGTCGCATATTGCAGAAGTAAGGGCTTGTAGCGCTCGAACCGCAGCCGGGGCCAACGTCACCTCCAGTGGTGACCGCGCCTCAAGTGTGATGTAAGTACACAAGCGATCTTCTGTTGACGAATCTATACTATCCTCTCTCTCTGGTTCCTTTAAATAATATTTAAGTCATAAAAAAATATTCATTTGTGTACTAGGAAACAAATACCTCTTTTAAACATTAACTATATATATATCACTGTCCTTTTAGAACAGGAGAGAGTTGAGAGAGAGAGAGTGAAATGCCACCTTACCCATCCTCTGAAATTACCTGTAATGTAACATTTTTACTATCCCCCTTCTTCTTCTCTTCCCCGTCAACATACGAGACCGGCATTTCTTCAGTCTCTTCCCGTTCGCTGGCTTCAGCTTCACTCTGCTCTGGTGCTGAAGAGTCTTCATCGTTACTTATTTCATCCATGCTCGAGTCACTACTGACATGAGAAAAGTAAACTTTATTTTTATCCCGATTAAAAATATGTTTAATTCCATTAATGTCGAATATGGTAATGTTATGTTTTGACATATCTTACTCTGTAAACAAATGTCCTATGGCATTCGTCAATTTATCCTTTTCATTTTCATTGTCAGAATCAGAATCTTCATAATCCATTTTCTTTAGAAATGACAAGTTTCCAACTTTGTAATTCATGTTATAGTTTTTATTTTCTTTTCCGTGAGGATTTCTAATGAACACCATTTCATTGTCTGTTTCAGCTTCGTCAGCTGAAGTTTCAGATTCAAAAGCATTTTTTTTCTTTGGTTTCTTAACTAATTCCACAGCAGCGTTGTCACACATGGTGTCTTCTTGTAGTTTAGATTCTAGGCGCGATGATATCGGGTAGGATTTTTCCTACAAAACATGTTTAAAAAAATTATCGCGTCCATAAATTCTATTCTATATCGTCCTAACTTGGGCAATTCTACACTTCGATAATTGTGTGGAATAAAATAAGAGAAAATTGTGTTGTAAAGAGACAAATGCCTTTAGGTCTCGATTTACTTGATAGACATGACTTTTTATTAGATATTTTTAATAAGACTTCAGTGGAAAAAAATTAAAACTTTATCAGAACCAACCTGAAATACAGTAGCAGTAATCTCCCATGGCTTTAAAATATTGTCCACCACTTCGGTCTCCAGTAGCGGCTCCCAAACAGCGGCGCGCTCGTTATAACAGCGCGCCAGTAAGTGAACTGTTCCCCCACCATGCAGAGCGCTAGACCACTCATGGAGAGCTGCCTCCAAGGACAGCTAACAGGAAATTAAAGCGACGAGAAGTCTTTTGTGAGTGAATGTGATTTAGTGCATCACCCCCATTAAAGTACTTAACTTAAAATTTTAATAAAAATTTGCTGTTGAATATTATAGTTTATAAACCTAAACTCTATAGATGAGAAACCTACCTTAACCAATAAAACTGGAACCCTCACAGTATGCTCGATCTCAAAAGTGATACGAATTTTTGGCACATTCAAAATGAAAGTCTCAGTAGACCGCATGGTGGGATATTTAGGTTGAACGTAACTATTGTCTGGGTAGCCCATGTATGGTGTTATTTTTTTAGGAGCCCAGAGGTCCTCGTCTTGTTTTTCGGAACGAGGATTGTAGGTCGCGAAATTAAAAAGTTCCTTATCATCAGGAACTATTAGTTCAGTTGATATTTCTTCTATTATGTCTGAAATATAGGTTTTATTAGATTTTTTATTTAGTATTGAACAATACTAATGAAACATATTACTGTGACCATTTGAATTTACCCATGATAGTATGCACGGTGGTTGGAGCAATATGTATATCAACCTCGGAAATTGATAACTTAACCACAATTCCTTCTTCTATGGTTTTGAAACTCTTGGAAAACTCGAGGTCACAAGGCTTCAGAACCAGCTGAGGTGGCAGGCTCTTTAGTTTAGACTGCAGTTTAGACATCATTTGTAAGCCAGCTAACGACATGACAAGACTTTCCGTGTTAGAATGACTGGAGTAATCTATAAGAAGTTCTGTCCTTAGAAGAATTGCGTGACCCTCGGTTTTGGTCAGATCGGTGAAGAACATAATCTCCGGCTGCCGACATTGTATGGATATTGATAAACTTGGCATATCTTCACATATTGATGTTGCTGGAATGAGATTTATTTTTAACATATTAGAATACCTGTAATGACACTTAATACAATACGGTTGAGGTTATACTTTTCAAAACTTTTACTTTATCATTCTATTTTAACATATTTTAAACTATATTTCAGTAATTATTGTAACATCAATTAATTCTATTTTATCTCAAGGGAAGAGAAGTATCCTTACCAGTAGAAAAGTATCCACTTGTAGAGTCGGTCGAGGCTGGCCGGGTGCGCGGGCGAGGAGCATCTCCAACATATCCGTGATTTATTACTCCACCTTCTAATAGTCTTTCGCCTAAAAGAATAAAAAAATACTTGTGTATTTAGTATGTACGATAATAGACGTATTCACTGTAGAGACGAGATACTATTAATGATTAGATTAAATTTCTCAGCTTATGTATGAATCACCTGGTAATGCATCCAAAAGCGTCCTCGCCAGTCGCAGCAGGAATGGCAGCGACAGGTTAAGCCTTGTTCTCTCAACCCTCGCGTCCAAGGTTGTCGCTCTCGCTGACCGTCTCAAACCACATTCTATCAGAGCTGGACGAGAAACTGAGAACCCTGAACCAGCAACCTTACCACCACCTTGGGATTCTAGAATCCTAGAATTATTTTCTATATCAATTTTTTTTTCCACAAAATCGTTACAATTTCGTTATATTTACAATTCATTAGAATGTAAATACAGAGACAGACGAAACTTCTTAGCATTCAATGGATTCACTGTGAGGTTGCAGGGTCCATCGCGTTGCAGGGACAGGAGCTTTAACAGTACCTTGCACTTATGACCCAGGTGTAGATTTAATAGGCTTCTAACTAACTCGTATATAAGAAATTTCAATATGAAAAGTAAATTAAAATGAACCTTCTGATCACAACACCGGAATCTTGTCTAATATCTTCAACCAGTAGGCTTTGAAGGCTGCCTTTGGCCTCCATACTCCCATCTGAGAAGTAGTCCACATACAAGTTCGCTTCTCCAGCTGTGAGCTTCGCCAGACCATGATTAAGATCACGCACCGGAGAACTGAGTATTTCATCCATGTCCGAAAAGAGTTTTAGCTCGATACCTTCCAGAGAAAATCTGAAAGTTTTATTTAAGGTTTCTTAAAATTTAATAAAATACAAATACAAATACATATACATAAGTGTATTTTTTTTCTTATAGGAAATTTATAACAATAATATTAAAAAAAAATCAAAATAATTATGTACCTGAAGACAGATTCCTTTTTAACGGGATCTCCTTGAGCGAAGAACGCTTGTAGTTTCTTAACCGTCGCTTCAGAAGGTGCTAGCTCGACCGGGGAACTTGGAACAATGCTCTCTGAAAATAATCATAAAACTAAAATTTAAACCCAAGAAGTTGCTCTAATTATAATGGTTAAATTTTGTTGGTTTATTTTTTAAACAACAAAACAAAAAAATGATTTTAAACACCGTAGGTCAAGGGCAACCGGATCTCTCACTCATCGGACCAAACGTAGTCGATATAGACTACCTCACGCCGATCTTCTGTGAGAGGGTGATACTTCCCCGGTCGAGCCAGCCTATGTTCAAGCTGCAGCAACTTGACCACAGCTAGGCCTTACAACAATACAAAATCCCAGACAAAATTTGTGC
>DVQP01001825.1:0-14138 GCA_018231745.1 Danaus eresimus
TATTTATTTACCAACAATACAAATGACTGACTATTCATATGACATACTACACATTCATTTATTTAATTACCAATTTGGTTAATGCTTTAGCATAACCAAGTTATTTACATTATTCAATCGACCATCATGATTATAAAATCGCCAAGGCTATCATTGTTTTCATTCAGTACTTGAATGCCTATTCTGAATTATATACTTAATACAAGTTTGCATCACAAATTAGATTAACGTAAAGACTATTACATTCACAAATCTGCCCACTTTATAGTTATAACGTTAGTTATTGAATAGGAAACGAGGAAAGTTTCGTGTGTAGAGTGACGAAGGAAATTTGTGCTAAGCTTACTGGTCAATCATATGTATATTATTGCTGATAAAACCAACAGACATGGGATTGTAGTGTGATTACCAAGAGAAAAAGTCGAGGGTCGTTGTTGAATTCAATCATAACTGAAACGTATTTTTTCGACGGACGGACAGAATTGGTTTCAACTCACTTTCAAACAACTTGACAGTTTTAATCAACATAAATTGAATGCTTTCAATCAAAACTACGAAAAATTAGTAATAACATCCGAAATCTGTAATTAAACTAAACTGAATTAAAAGAAGACTATTTCTAATATATCATGTAGTGGTAAGAACATTTAAACAAAAAAATTGTAATGATAATATCGAACTAAGCAAAAACATTTGACGGATTATCAAAAATTTTCAGTGCAGAGGACGTAAAATCATTTTGATAATAACTAAAAGGAGTGTTATGAGATTTTTCTCATGTATTGAGTGTAAATGAAGCTACTTTTTTTTATTATTATTAGTCGTAACTTCGTCATTGAATATTTAATATATTCCAGACTTTTAGTAATAAGCAAATGGGTCTATTATTTTAGTTAAAAACTCATTAAAAAGCTTCACTCGTTCTATATACAAAATAGATTTGTTAGATTTGTATAAGAAATGGACTTAACATATACAATTATCGTTAAATTATCTCTTTGTAACATCGTATTCTCGTCAATTTATTTCAATAAATACAAACAAAGCGAAGAGGCGAGCCGATCGCGGCTATCCGTTCAAACAAATCTCTGTGATGGTTGGAAGATTCGATTGTTTCGGGGAATATTTGACAAATCATTTCATAATACCCATACCAAAGAAAATGTAGATAGAAATATTATAATGATACTGTTTTTTTACAAAGGAAACAAATAGACTCAAGCGAATTTTTGCTGTACATAATAAATTTGTTTCCTTGAAACGTAGATATGCGATTCTTGGTAGTATGATAAGAGGTGTGATAATGTAACTTACAAAAATATAACATTTAGTACATAACATCTTATTAAACAGAAACTGAATTAATCATTTAAATATTTGGGAGATAAAATTTGATGAGTCTTATTTACTTTTAATGTACATTATGTACAGAAATATTTATTATTTTTATAAATCTTCTATTATTATATGTTCTTGAAATATTAATAGGATTAATAATGACTAAATATTTGTATGATTCATACGACATGCTATGTATTAATTTAGAGTAAACTTTGTATGAATATACATGTATAATGTAAAATTCTTTAAACCGCTGCCACGCTGAGACAGATGAAGCTGGACCGTTTCCGCAACGATTATACGTTTTTAATGAGCCCACATCGTTAAAGTTATGTATGAAGTTCTCATTATATGTATATGGTATGAGGTAAATCTCCGGCTTCATTGTTATAATTACTATGAACTAAATTTGCACTTTCTGATATAACTTTTTAATAATTGTATTTTTTTTTTTAATTATAACGGTTTCCAAGCCCAAGGTTCAAGCTTTAGATTTCATCTATATGCAAATTAATATAGATTGAGACGGAAACAAAAAGGTTTTTATTAATTTCAAATGTGACATCGATAAGAAAATAAAAAGTTTCTAAGCTTATAAAAAACCCAGGATAGTTTTATCCCTATTACAAAAATTTGGAATGGAAAGTTGGAATGGAAATATTAAACATAGCTCGATAACAATTTTCAACATTAATAAAGTAATTTTATTTCAGATTTCATTCAGTGATTACATTAAGAATGTTGAGAATTAAAACAACATTATGTTATTGTAATCATCTGTGTTAAGTGACAAAAACAATACGGTAATCACCTATTTATTACCGATAAAAATGTAATATAATATTATTAAATCCTAAAATATAATAATCTGTAGGAAATTAGCAGTACGATATTGCAACAGTAAATCTTCGAACTGAATGCAACACACTGAGAAAACAAAACGCTCGCGATACGTCACAATCTGACACGTGTCTCAAATTTGTATACTTAACTAGAATTTGTTCGTAATAAATTATAAAGTACGTAATAATTAAAAAGTTTAACTAAATAGAAAATTAAACATAAATAAATCTATGCGTTATTCATTAAAATAGTAATTAAATTAATATATCACAGCCAAATCGTTTTATTAATATATGTCAGATTAATTAAAATTTGATATTATTTTGTAGCCTATTTGATATCGGTTAGCGGTATTGCTTTGTGGATATCAACAATGGGGGCGGTCAGCGCCATCTGTCGGTCATTAATAACTTTGAAACAAAAGTTTTCGGTTTGAAAATGGAATCTAATTACTTCCTTTCGGACCTTCAGACATGTTGTGCGGTGTCAGGACGTGATAGTTATTTTAAGTTTTGATTAACTGTTTAACATTCAAACAAAGAAAGTTAGTATTTTAGTCTCTGTTAGTTTATCTTAATCCTAACAAGCTCTCGATACCAAATACACATAGAAACACGCTATTGTTGTTGTATACTTATGGCTTAAAGATTAAATTCATCTCCCGTAATAAAGTACTTTTAACATTTAGTCCTACCTACACTTAGATTTTCCTTTTTTAATTAATCTTATCGGTTATTTTATATCAAACTACATTTACCTAGTTTATTTCTCGGATCATTACAATAACAGACGCTGACGAGTAAAGAAATCCTTAAGTATAATTAAAGATTAAAGTCGTTTCATACAAATTTGAATTTTCAAGTTCATTCCCAAAACACATTTGTAGGTACAGTAATTGGTCAGCCAATAGAAAAATTGCAAAGTAAATTTTAAACTGAAACGCCGTGACGGTAATTAATATCGGTGAAAGTTCGGAATAAATTGGCGGAAGCGTTAACAAGAACTTTTGTTCCTTATTAATCTGCCTGGCTTTACTGGTGTGTAATTGGCAATACATGATGAAAGTTATATGTATTTTAATTTAATCATTAAAATAAATGAAACTGTTTCCTATCTGTTCCGGCTAATATCTGGATTGGCTAGACCGATTTTTACAAAACTTTTATTGGCAGGTGTGATAAAGAGTAACTTAGGATGCTTTTTATCAAGATCCGGAATATCTATCTCGAAATTATAACGCGCGAGTGGCAGGCAGGGCGCATACGGAGCTTAAATTGTTTCTTATTATATTTCTTACTCAGACGGAGTCGCTGGTAACAGCTAGTTTTTATATAAAATAGCAATCCTTCATAAAAGTAATTTAATAAGTCCTCCTAAAAGCATTATTATATAGTGTTAAAATATCATGCCGTCTATTGCACGTACGTACTTCCTGTAGGCTACAGCGATCTAGTATACGATTATTTGAAGAAAATTTGTTATTTGGCCTGCCAAAATAAAATTGCAAATACTTTTACTTATAACTTTACTATTATAATGGAAAAATTGTTAGTTATAATAAAACAATCAAATCACAAAGACGCTCATCTACATAGAAAGTACAATAAAAACTTTCTGAAGCATTTACCTTTTTGTTACTTTTAAAAGTTATATTATCTAGCAACTCCTTTAACTTTAAAAGCGGCCATTTCCTTTGCGTGTGACTTGTATATTAACCGATGTGGCTGAATATTTTCTATGTCAATTAAAAACTACATGAATACGAAATAGCAAACATGAACGCTTTTTTAACCTGTTGAGAACGGTTCAGCGGTTGTAGCATAAGTTCCTTCATACATTAAACATGTGTTATCGTAAAATCTAACAGGGTGATGTAAAACATCGTTTTATATTTCTCAGTGTCTTACGCTAAGGCCTTTTACTTAATTGAATATACGAAAGATAAACGAAATAAAAACAATTCTACGGATTGCACAATTTCTTCGGCCAACTTCAATTTGAATTTTGAAATAAGGCCGCGTATAAAATATTCAGGCGTCCATCTTTCCCGCGCAATCATTTAAGTCGCGATACGACATCCTAAAACAACTTTGGCTGCCCAGATAATAGTAAATTGTTTATTCTTGAATGGCAAATTGAATTTTTATGACTGACAATTTTCCAGACGTCTTGAATTTTTACTTTCTTTTATGAACAAATTAAATTTCTTTTCTTTTTTTTTTTTACTAAACATAATTACCTGTAATCGCCCATAATTCTTTCAAACATTCTTCTCTGGAACGCTGTATGGCCGATCGCTTCTGGATCTCCGGCACCGACTCCAGATATTCGAAAAGAAATGCACCAAAAAGCACATAAATTATCACTAAAATAACCAAACCAATCTGTGAACATGCTGCCCTAATGCAACCCGTACTAAATCTACGAAGAAAACTTGGCCTATCAAGTCCGTTCAATGATACCTCCGAAGACATTGTTCGATATTCAAAAAAATATTTTTAAATTAAGAAACCCCATAGCTCAGGCAATGTATTTAACACTTTTTCTGAAGCATTATTTCTTTAAGATTTAATCGTGCCCTTTATGGCCAGTCACCACGAAGACTTGAATTCATGATTTAACTTATTTCATGCTACAATGTATTTTTTAACTTCGGTTTTTATAATAGAAAGCCGATGCACAATATAATTTATATCTGAAACAATTAAAGAATAATATTAATTCTCTGTAAAGCGAACACTTGCCTACTTACTATTTCCCACTGAAAATATTAAATAAATATTATTGCAAACAAGGTTAAAAAATGAATTAAATTCGAAACATTTTCATTGTTAATGTTAATTTACTCTAAAGTATAAATAATAAATAACATTTAAGAAGGTATACATAACTATAAATAACATTTAAAAAGGTTTACATACCTAAAATATTTGTTTTCTGGCAAAACACAATATTACATCCCTAAATTAAAGCCGCTCAAAACATTTTAAATAATTTGATACGACAATTGGAAATATTATAAACTAACACTGAACTTATTACAACAAAAAAATCCTAGAATCCGAGTTCGTAAACTTGATATTGTTAACTACGTAAACTTGCAAAACAGCGCGGAGCGCCACATGCATCCAACTGGACGAGTAAGGTGTAACTGAAGCATGTTTCTAGCGTCCCCTTAACACTATCCCAGTTTTCCCACAGATTCTTCTTCACCGACTTTGTACGATGCGCAAACCTGCGGCAAAAGCATTTCTATGTGGTTTGTTACAGATTATTATTATTGAAATAAGAGCCCTCTGTCGATTAGCAGTTATACTTTTGCTCTTTTTAAGTAAAGCCCTCTATGATATATGTTTGAAATTACTTATGTCCTTCTACGAACAGGCAGAAATGTAATTTTTGTTTTGTAACTAAAAAAATATCGATAAAATATTATAAGAACCGATAATAAAATATCTTAATAATAGTGTAAATTTCCGTAATATGTAACAAAAATTATTAAATGTTAAAGATGATATGTGATTACATCACTATCAAATGTCAGTTGCATATCGCTGAAGTGTGAGCTGTCTCCGCGCTGAGTTTCGAGAACCGACAGTTTAAGCAGCTTGACACGCTTCTCTCTAATTCTAAGCTATAACGATAAGAATTAACAATAAAACCTATATATTTTTATACTGAGCAAGTTATAAGTACTAATATATTTTACAAAAATGAGTACTATATTGGAAAAAATTGCCGCTATAGAGTCCGAGGTTTGTATGAGGTTATAACTTCTTCACATAAATCTTTGGCATTTTAGACGTCCTTGGTAATTTTATGTCGAATATCTGATATGTACAGACTAATAATCATAATGATGCCTACGTTTTACAGATGGCTCGAACGCAAAAAAATAAAGCAACGGCTTTGCATTTAGGGTTACTTAAAGCTCGCCTAGCTAAGCTAAGACGTGAACTAATTACACCTAAAGGTGGCGGCGGTGCCACTGGTGAAGGTAAGCTGATTAAAATAAAATTATCATCATAAAACTTATGTCAACAAATTGAATTATTGTCTTTGTTTCTTATATACAACTATAGTTTTGCAGTTAGCTGAATAATAAAGCTTAATGGAAGTCTACTGTCCATTTAATTATATTAAACACTTCTACTTAATGATCACACATCATGTATTTATATATTTTTAGATTCACAATTATGACAATGAACATAGATCACATTTATCTAATTATTGTTTAAAAATGTCCCTAAACTACATTTAATACTATATGTTTTTGTCAAAGGTAATTAATAAATCCAAATGAAGTGGATATTTTATGTTCTATTAACATACTTAATATTCCATATTAAGCTTTGCTTCAATAGAAATAATTATGTACTTATTTAATGATCTAGTTAACCCTGTGCTTAACCTGTGTTTAAGGTTTCGATGTTGCAAAAACTGGTGATGCTCGTATTGGTTTTGTTGGGTTTCCGTCAGTGGGGAAATCCACTCTCTTATCCAACTTGGCCGGTGTTTACTCTGAAGTAGCAGCTTATGAGTTCACAACGTTAACTACGGTTCCCGGCTGTATTAAATATAAAGGAGCTAAAATCCAGGTTACTTTAAATCTTTAAATTTCAGCATAAATTAATATTTAAAAACAACAGGGAGAAAATCTTTATTCTTCCTATTGAATACTGAGAAGAACATTAAATAAACTTTCTTGGATCCTCAATTCTATCAAATATCTTTATAATTTGATCTATAAATAAAGTTGAAGGTCTATACTTATGTAATTATGTATATGCAAATGAAACTTATATTTTTGGATTACTATGCTTAATTTACAATTTTTAAATTGTCTGCCTGTAGTAACAGTTGCTGCAAAATAACTGAAACGGCAGGAGAGTGTAGTTTTTTTTTTAAATAATAAAATACATGTAGTAATCCTAAAATATTACTTTCATTTATACGAGTGCTTGCATAAGTCTTAATTTCATTCTCTATATATCTCTGAGTTTCATTTAATAGTAGTGTAACTAAAAAACATCATGTAATAAATATATATTGTATATTCGATTCACAGTTGCTTGATTTGCCCGGTATTATCGAAGGTGCTAAGGATGGTAAAGGAAGAGGTCGTCAGGTCATAGCCGTTGCTCGTACATGTAGTCTTATATTCATAGTACTTGACGTCTTAAAACCCCTTCAGCATAAGAAACTTCTAGAACACGAATTGGAAGGATTCGGATTAAGATTAAATAAACAACCACCAAACATACACTTTCGAAAAAAAGATAAAGGAGGAATTAACTTGAACAACACAGTAAGTTTTTGACCTATCCTGATGTTGATGTGTTAAAATTTTTTAATATCTTTGTTAATAATCGGACCTCTACAGCAGAAATTAATATTAATACCGTGCTAAGACATTTAAATAGTGTGTGCTGGGATGCTTGATACATCTAACAGTCCATTAAACGACTTAAGAGGATACCATTCATTTACCATTTTTATGTGAAACTGGGTCTTAATAATATAAAAATTAAAAAAACCCTCTAGAAATTATAACTTCATCTTAAACTTATTGAGATATACAATGTTTGTTTTTAGCATACATTGCAGATCGATCTTTATTTATTACATTTATTGTAGATTAAATGACGTTAAAATGTCAAGTTTAACTGATATGTGAACTGAGAGATGAATAAGATAAATGATATTATTTATGTTCAATAGTCGTTTCTAACATAAAAGCTATGTCGAGCCAAAAAGTTGTATTGACAGTAATTGAACTATATACCTCCGGGAAATAGTATTCCGTTCGCTTTAATATTTGAGTCATCAAGACCGGACATGTCAATAAATTTTTCATTTAAAATAATTCATTAACAAATCTTCATAAACTTCCAGTGTCCACAATCAGAGCTAGATTATGAAACAGTTAGAACTATCCTCTCGGAATACAAGATTCATAATGCAGATATAACTCTGAGATATGATGCGAACAGTGATGACCTTATTGATGTCATCGAAGGAAATAGAATATATGTACCATGCATTTATCTGTTGAATAAGATTGGTGAGTCCAAAACTAACTATATGTGAAACTATTGTGCTATAGATATATAATTCAAGAACATATCTCAAACTTGAATAGTCTTATAAACATATCAATGTATATTTTAATTTTTCAACACTCAATATTCTTTCCCATATTAAAGTATTTGTGTCTTCAATTTATGAAGAATCCCAAACTATGTCACTCATAATGTAACGTTTTATACATTTTAATTAATATCAAATATAAACACATCTTGATAGTAAGCCAAGTTTTAACAAATCTTTTAAAGAAAATGTCTTCTAAAACAATATAAATATACAGACATTACTTTAATAATTGACTTAAAAATTTTATTTCATAGATCAAATAAGCATAGAAGAATTAGATGTTATATACAAGATACCACACTGCGTGCCTATATCAGCCCACCACAAATGGAATTTTGATGACTTGTTGGAGAAAATGTGGGAATATTTAAAACTCATTAGGATATACACAAAGCCGAAGGGACAGTTGCCTGATTATAATGCACCTGTTGTTCTCCACGCTGAACGAACTAGCGTTGAAGACTTCTGTAACAAACTGCATAGATCTATAGTTAAGGAGTTCAAATAGTAAGTTGTATATCATTATAGTATAAAATAGAACTATATTACATTAATTATATATTTATTGTGCTGATTAGCAAGACTGAATGACAGAAAATAAAATAATAAAGTTATCTTCTTACATTACGCTTGACATAAAACTGAGTGGCTATCAATAATATATAACAGTTACACAATCTAGTTATTTTTATATTTGAACAATATACATAAGTTACCATTAATACTTTTCATAAGGTTGGCAAGCCTTGGAATTTATTACAAATATGTTGTCATGTATATCAAGAGATGAAATCAAATACAGTCACATTTAGATCTACTTTTAACATCTCACTATAAATATTTGAATTCAATAAAAAAACAATATTAACAATCTTTGTTATAACTGGGTCAGTTATAGTGCATATTGTGCAATAAGCAAATAAACACTACTTGCTCAAGTATTATATTCTTATATATATATATATAAATGGGGAGTTTATTATTTTACTATGTTATGTTACTGAATACAGTAATAACAAATAAGAAAACATTATAACAGTGAGCATTTATGTTGCAGTAGCGTGGTTGGATAAATAAAATCATCCCATCTCTTCTTATCTTACCCTCTCAGATAGATATATAGATTCCTATCAAAATGTATAACAGAATCTCAAGAACATATATATTTTTGTTACACCTACTCTGTAATAATTTCTACAGGGTGTTTTATTATTGCTATACCAAATTTAACTTAATCACACTATTTATGTATTTCAGTGCCTTAGTATGGGGTTCATCGGTCAAACATCAGCCGCAGAAAGTTGGCATCGAACATATCCTGGCTGATGAAGACGTTGTGCAGATTGTGAAAAAAGTTTAACATATACAACACATATAAATACATATATATGTAAATCCTATTGTTTAATAAACTCACATTTGTTTGGCTTTATTTTTATAGCTACAGACAATAAGAGAGAACTATATAGACATTGAAGTTTCAATGTTACACAGAATTATTGGGGGCTTATAAAAAAAATATATTTCGGACTTTAGCTTTCTTTGTAATACATTAATAATTATTATTTCATTTATCTTTTTCAATACTCTGAATATTTTTTTGGAGCAATAAATGATGCACAATAAAAAAAAATGTTTTTCCTCACATAATGATTTAGTTATCTATTAGCAACGAAACTATATGCATATGTATATACAAATGTATTTTTATTATATAATAGTGACCGTAAGATAAAGCGTGGTTGATTACAGTGTTACGTAATAAAAGATTTTGTTTTTTACAAATGTTTTTTTTGTAATTATTCCAACTTTAAGGAGTATAAAATTTGCATAATAAGAATGCATTCGTAAGAATTCATTTTAAAGAACATATATGTGGTGTCAAAAAGCATTCTCGTAACTTAATTGAAAAAAATATTAGGCTTTTAAGGACATACAATATTTAATTCTTTAAATTTACTTGTTGAATTGAACGGGCGATGAAAAAGATTTTGTGCCTTAATCAATTAAGACTTATTATTATGAATAAAATGACATGGAATGTATTAAAAAAATCGAAATAATTCAACAAGAAATTTTATTACACAAAAAATGTTACAAGCATTAATTGTTATTTAACAATAATATCAGCAAGCATGTAGCATTAGACCGAATAAAAATGCCCAACGTTATTTTGAAAAAGGACCTAAACTATGTACCGATGCCAACCAAACAAAATTAAGAATAACAACCGCGTGAAAACTGACTTCAAAATAAAATCCACATCGAATTCGGTCGTGCCGATCTAGAGCTACGTTATGACAGACACATCGACTAAAGATATTATACCTTTTGCGTTGGGGCGTTCCGGACAGGCCCAAGTATTTTAATAGGTTGTAGAGATTTAGCTATTTTGCCCCTCGCCCCCAGTTCTATTGCATACAAATCTAGGGGGACCTATTCCAAGCGAGCTCGTAATACTTATTGACTTGATTACATAGTCTTTCGTGATGTCGGTTTCCCAAGTAACCGTTAGATGTAACCAAGTATGTACGAAAATCTGACGAAATTAAGTTATACTCATAAATATACTTCTAAATTGTAACCATCAACATAAATGAGTTTCAAACTGAGCCTAATTTTTTTAAAGGTTTATGTACAGTTTTTACTATGCAGTAAAACTAGGGCGATAAATCTAAAACCGCTAAATAATTAAAGTTTCTTCACATGTTAAAATACTAATATTGTACATTGTGCTGTCAGATACTATAAACCTTAAACACAAGGAAATAATGCTTTTTTTATATAATCTATAAAACACCAAATAGAATTTACACAAAATTAACTATAGTGTATAAATACTTTTGACAGCTGTCAATTGTGACAAGTCTAAGAATGATTGGTGCCACTGGTCTTCACTCTTTAATCTTTACCAAGTGACAAAAAACTTTGTTTTGTTTAGTTAAGTAAATCGGTTCATGAAATATTAGGAATTTTTATGTATATAGTGTACCTTCTTACACATTTAGTAATTCTATAGTATATATTCTGTAATAATTATTGTTCAACTTGAAGTAACAGAAATATAAGGTATCTGTATTTATAAATTATAAATAATTAACAATCTTTTGGAGTGAAGAATAATTTACGCGTAATCTGTAATTATTATGAATTAAGTGATAAGATCTTATGTCATTTAATTTATCAATGTTCGACAAATTTTTTTAAACTAATTTGCAAATTGCTTTATTTTCATTCAAGATTTGATAGTAATTGAATAAAGAAAAAGAATAAGGATGTTGGTAAAAAGTATTGGATAGTATTATAAAACCGGAAGATAAATATCAAATAATAGTTTGGTGTTGAAATAAAAATTATATTGCTGTCTTAATATTATAGAATAAAATACATGTTCACAGTAAACCACGGCTAACGATTATTTAACTCATCCATAGATAATACACATAGACAAATAGTTTCTCGTATAAGTATAACCCTATTGTTTGTATATATATAAAAATACACACACTTCAAAACTAAGGTTATGTTTTGTTATTTTGTTGTTATGAACATAAACCTTTTGTTAACTCGTATGTTTATTTCTTGAATGCTTTGTAGTTTGTGTTAAAGCTTAATAAGGTCATGTAAAATGACTACATACGAAGAATTAACAGCTGATAAGGTAAGTTTATTTTGGTTACGTTATATTTATTCTCCCGATATCATTTGTACGTATGAAAAACAAACGACTCTATTTATTTTTTAACTAAAATATCATAATGATAAAACTCAATAACTACATGTCTGGATATTTGATATAAACATTAGGAGATAAAATATTTTCTTTGACATCTGTAAAGTTCTTCCTCAACTATGGGTGATAGTGATTACAAGCTATAATAACAGATGGCGGTATTAATAATTTTGTTTCAGAAAGTTCGAGTCGCGCTTCACAGAGACGTCAACAAGATATGTACAGACACATGCCACTACAACGGTTTCTCTATAAACTCAGGACCAGTGACCATAGTAGCAGAACTTGTTTACAAGAAGTTGATAACATATGGATTAGATTTGGAGGCGTTTGCTAAGTACCGGATTTATTGAATATTTAATAAATTACATAAATAAATATCAATTTCGTATACGATCATATATAAAGAATTATCGTAGACGATGAACGCATAAGGATAAAATCAAGAGCTTATCTCAAGTCTAGTCGGAAATATGTTTAAAGAAGTTTTTTTTCTTTACCACAGACACGCATCACGGTCCACAATAACGACAGACGATGTTAAACTTCTAGTGAGACGAAACCCATCCCTGGTTTGTATTAATAACATCGCATAAAACTAAATATCTACTTATTATTTATATAAAAAAAAATGTTTTAGTGTATAAAATCCCATATGTTTTTGTTAAATTAAACATTTAAATACTTCTCTCCACATAAATAAAATAGTTGCCTTACCAATGTTAGCGCCGCAATAAATACAGCGTTTCCTGTTTTAGTTTTCTTTAAAAAAATTATATATTTAACACACTTATGACTCGGTAATATTGAATTCATATTTTTTTATATATGTATATGTTTTTGTGTATTTGTATGAAACACAGATTTTTCGGATGGAATATGAAACTATGTTTATCGGATGTATTATGCGAATTTATTAATAATCTTTATATAGTTTAAAGCAACCGTGATCACGGACAGACGAGCTGGAAGTGTCTGTCTGTGAGTTTTGTATTTCTTGTTTGTATCTTCCAATTTCTTGCTTACCGCTCGGGATCCACACAAAGTGTAACTTGTGTCTCTGGTCATATTCCTGAAGTTATGTATTTCTGATGAGGGTATTCAGATATTACATAATTGGCAGTCATCGTCGCTATTGAAATCAGAAAGTTTTTATATTTTCAAAAGCCTCACGGATTAATCACGGTATGAACATGTTTTTACGAATGATCTCTGGTTTGTCAGACCGAATCTACTTAATTTTTTGACCATTGTGTGGTCACTGACTGCTGACTTCAACGCGCTTATTTTTAATGTCTGAGATATGCTCCTTTACCCTTGTCCTCGAGATGATATGCTCCTCTTTGTCTATCCAATTTATGGCAGACAAGGTTGTTTTAATGGAATAGTACTCTTAATCGGTCTCAAGAATTGGTTATCTTGTGTGGTTTGTATATAATATTGAACGAAACCTTCTTCAAGATGTTGCCGATTCCACCAGCGATTCCCTTCATATATGGCAGTATCGCAGGTTGACGTTCAACTGTAGATGGCTTGAAGTAGTTCTTGCGATGCTGGCGTGGCCCGGGCAGATTGGTGGCAGACCCAACGCCTCCAATAGCACCCCTGTTCTCCGGGCTGGGGTCGGCTGGTAACTCGGCTCCAGTGAAAGCCCGGCGTCATCAGGGCAATCCTAACTGCCGGGATCGCTCCCATACTCCGAGGGAGTAAGGCCAGTCTTAGCCAGGACCGGCCAGTCGCTGTTGTACCTTGTCGCTGACAGATCCGGGGTGCACCGACATAGCGGCCGATGGCTTACGCAGTGGTTTTAGTGAGCAGGGTCCTGTCCAGGTCGAGTCTCACACATCCTCTCCGGTCCCTTAACAAGGCCGATGGGACGGCTTTTAAAAAGAGCTTCCTCTGCATAATCAAAAAAAAAAAGGTTGTTGGCAGTGAGAGCATGTTTTACATGCTGCAGCTCGGCCTCAAGATGATCGGCATTGCAAAGTTGTTTGGATCTCTGCAACAAAGACTTGCCAATGGTAGCTAACAGTATAGAGTTAGCTGTTGGTGAGTTTCAACTGAG
>DVQP01001826.1:0-14135 GCA_018231745.1 Danaus eresimus
TTTTTTCTACGAACTCAATTGCCTCCAATATTTTTTATTTCTATTATGTATTAAAACTATTTTACTCGTATTTTTAATCCATCTAATATGAATTCGTTTTATTAGTCGGCGGCTATCTACACCTGCACGTGTACTGATGTGTGTTAATTAATTTCTTTGTCTATTCAACAATCAACATTAACGACTGTTGCTGGTCATATAAACTATTTAAAAACGTTCAAAGAAAAATCTAAACGCATTCTAACAACGGTAAACTCGGAAAAAATGTGATCACGATTAAATTGGGTTTCTGTGAGAACACTATATGATATTAAATTAATTTGGTAATGAATTTCATCTATTAAATAATTTATATTATATCATATGGCCCGATGTTATGATTATGCACTTTAATAAAAACAAAGCCCTTAGTAATCACGCTTTATAAGCTTTACACGGACAATATCAAAGTATTTTTAAAACTGAAATAAAACTGTTCACGTTCAACAGAATACGATGATTTAATATTCATAATTTTTTTAATATGTACAGAGATAATATAGAATGAAAACATTGATAGACAGAATAAAGTGCTTATTTCACAAATGAGTCCTAATGGTCAATTAAGTGCTTTTTGTCATAGACTATGTGTATTAGATTGAAATCTTGTTCGAGTACATGATTTTTCTCAGTCTTTTTTTGAAAATAATTGTATATAAAAAGGTAATGGTTTTTATTAATTCCCAGTAAACTTAGGTATTAGCTCAGTCTGAGGTAATACTGGCCATGACTATGTCCTAAAGCGATGACATCACGACGTACTGCAGGACAGACATCTAATATACAGTATAATATAAATATTATGCAAACACAACTCTATGCCGTCTTACCATAGCCGTTATAATTATTAAAGCCATTAAACCGCCCGCCATTTCATAATTACCACATGCTTTGCTATTTTAGATTGAGCCCGATTGTAAACTGTCCAACAAATCGTCTTGTATTGAGATAATTGCAAGAACTTTTATCTCAAACAATTAAATAAAATGTTTTTTTTTTATCGTTAAAATTTCACCAATTAATCTAAATCAATATGAAAGTCTCGGCGTGCGTTCAATATTTCACTGTGGCATTTGAAAGTGTTACTCATTACTTGGCATTCGCTTCCTAACTTACTCGCCTGTAAACAAAGTATTATTAGAGGCATTCTGTTTGATTTTCTACTCAAGTCACGCATCGCATGTTAACAACTATCCTTGATATTATTTCGTTTTTAACAACTGTTTTCCTCTGACGTAACTGATTTCAAGATAATTATGTTTGAAAGGTTCATTGTATTGGAGGCAGCGAATCGAAATCAAAAGTTTTAATTACTTTCCTTTAATGAAACTTCATTTCAAGGCTGAAAATTGTTATTTATTATAATTTCAATATTTGAAATGGATCGTTTTTTATCCTATTTATCTGTATAAATAGATTATACATTATGTAAAAAAATAGTTTTTTTAATTGTGTTATATATATATATATATAATTGATTTTCTACTCGTTATATTTTTATACGTGAAAAACTGTAATTAACTATGAACATTGTATTAATTGTTTTGCCGTCATCGGAACAACTGACAGGTCAGAGGTTCAAACACATTACGAATTCTTAATGCACAGATGTTATTACTTTAATAGCAATTTAATAAAATTCATCCGACTATCAAAAAATTATATCATCTAGACTAATCATTAAATAATGCAATATAATTAAATACACAAATAAATTAAATTATACTTAAAATAGTTTTGAAACTATTTTAGTATAAAATACTTTTTCACATAATGAATTTGAAAAATAATAATTATACATAAAATTTATACATAATGTTGAGATTTCGAATGTTTTTAATCAATAATATTATGTTCAATAAAATATGTATCCTCAGAAAAATTCATAGTAAAATAAAAAAGTAGATATTCAAAATGGAATAACAAAATTACGATAGTTTTTTTTAGTTGCATAATCATCAATTATAATATAATATTACAGTCATTTAACTGATGATTTAACTGTTAGTATATCGGGCACAGGACATTACTTATCTAATGTCAAGCTGTCTAGGCCACTAGTGCAATATAAGTGCTATTCAAATAATCAAATGAATCTCAATGCTCAATATTTAAGATATCACATCGATAACAGACGGTCAATATTGACAGCTTATTTTTTTAAGCTTAACCGTAAATAGCTGATTTTTAATGTCCATACTAGCTTTACAATGGTGATTAATTGAGAGCTTATCATATAACTTTTAATTATGAAACTAATTAATATTTAAGGTAAAAATATAAAATGATAAATATAGATATAAACTAACGGAGTTTCGGATTACAAACCATATATGTAAACTAACGTAATGGTTTGTAAATTCTTTTGTTTATAACAATTAATTAATCTAGGCTCTATGAGTAATCACCCTAAATACAGGTAGGAAAGGAAGGTGGGTATTTTAGTGGGTATTCCCAGTGCCAATACCATCAGGCGCTGGGCGACTCCCACACAAAACTCACTGTCGAGCCAGGGCAATGAGGAGTCTGTAAGCAGATTTCTCCCCGAAAAAAAAAAGGCTCTATGAGGAAAGAACTGTTTAAAAGATTTTCATTATTAAAGTCATATTTATATGAAATATTTATCACAACTGTACAGTTGTATTGTATCAAGAACGATTGTAATACTCAAATGATAAATGTACCGTATACAGAGATACCAAATGTTAGCAGTGAAAGTTGTCGTTGGCTTCCGTTTTGGTGAAAGAAATTTCGCGTGATATGGAAAGAAAGGATGAAGAAGTTTGAGAAACATTTTTAAGCATATTTTTTTGTATAGTTGGGCGCGTTAAATCATTGATATCCAAATTCCAGTGCCGTAAAAGTGATTTTTTAGTTCCGGAAATATGTTTATATGACGAAATTGTCTACGGAACAGATTTTGAATAAAAAACAATAGTAAGGGACACATTATATGGGAAAAACATTAAGAAGTGACATTGAAGCATCTAATATTTTACTGAAATTAAGCTTTGACTATTAAATTACATAAATAACTTACTTATCAATTATCATAAGTTTTAGACCTCCACTTAGGGTTAGGTAGATAATAAACTATTATTGCAAAGGGCATACATATAGAATTATTATTTTTATACATTTTGTTATTTACTTACAATGATAAATAAAAATTATTTGTATAAATATCTTTGAGATAACAATTATAACTGTATAAATAAACGTTTAAAAAACTCAAACTTCGGATTGGATGCTTTTGGATCGGATTTCGTTCGATGACCGATTAAATGGGATATAGGAAACGTATATAAATAAGATATTTTAATATTTACGGAAACAGAGAAATGTACGTATTTTCTTTATATAAATATTATTTACGTTTAATAATAATACCTCGAAGACAATAACATACGCGTACAACATTCTAATAAGTAATGACGTATGACGTTATTTAAAGCAACGAATACATTTAATCACGACTTTATAACTTAATAATTATGGGAGGTTGAAATAATATGAAAAGTCGAATCCACTTCCTTCGAGAGCACGTAATTGTTTTTAAGTTTCGGACATTTTATTTGAAAAATTTCGAATTGATCCACGGTCTTGTATTCGGCAACAAATTTCAATAGAAACGAATATCTCGAAAAGCGTTTTATAGTACAAATATACTAACACAATACAAATGATAATTTATAAGGTACATATTGGCTTTACAATATCTGAAATATTAATATGTTGGTATTACACAGTAGGCAATGATAATATCTTGTGATTAATGTACGTACGTTTAACGTAAGTACGTTTTGACTATGTAATAAACGAGTTAGTTTCAGGAATCGACATCACTGTTGCAAATCCTGGCTAGCTGCTAACAAATTAATTAGATACTAACAGACATAAAGCTATGAATTGTTTTATAAAAATTACAATCCGAGCAAACAGCTTAGTTTTCCTTCATTAATCAAAAAATTAAGTATTTATGACCTCTTAACTGCGTTGCGCAATGACAACTGGTAATTCAACATCGCAAAGTCTATAATAAAGATGAATAAGAACCTGTTTTCTTGGTTACAAAGGTACACTGAGCTGCTGAGTTCGGAGTACGCCATTCAACTACCCTAGTTTTAACCTATAAGATGTAGTCATACATTATACGTAACCTTAGTCCTTGCCAGAAGTCAGCAGTCACACTATATACGCAGCCTTTAAAGTTTTTCATTCATAAACCGAAGTTTATGTATAGTCATACAGGTATAATGAGTGATCTGTAAATTCCCTCACGTAGTGTATTTTGTAAGGGTATTTATACAATATCGTTTTTAGTAAGTAAATGTATTTTTACCTTTTTATTTATTTATTTAAATACGTAATTTGATAGCTAATTTCATTTTGGATGGCATCGGTGCTCCTACTTATTACGGGTTCATATAAATAAAAAAATATGAAAATATGAATCATAAATTCTTTGATTGTTATAATTTTAAACTTAAATTTATTTTTGTATTTATTCTACAACGCTTTTAATATTAAATTTGTATAATGTACACAGATTCCATTATCAAATTAAAATAAATATATATAATGCATTATTTTATTTGAGAAATCTATCAAAACAGAGCTATTCTCAGAATCGCAAGTAAACATCTAGATAAATAAATAGTTAAGAATATATCATTAATATTATTCTGATACATATGTTGCATCACGAGATACATCTTACACTCGATAGAATGTTCTCGAACATCTCAAGAAAATCATGTAAGGGAAATAATAAATATTAAATAAAACGACAAACAAAAAGTAAACAAATTTTATTTAAAACAACATAAAAATTAAATTAAAAACAAATTGCAATGGATGAACATCGATTCATGTAAGTGTCGCACCCTTTCGCGATCTGCTAACACCGCGGGTACAATTTAATGGGATTACAAAGCAAGGCCATAAGGCTTCCCCCGCACTGGTAAACAAGCTATGCTCGACTTAATGCTGTTCACCATATTTTATATATCATAGTCAATTATTGTGTGATATATATAATTCAGTAATAACTTTTTTATATTCCATTGAATTATTAATATGTACAGCTCGTTGGATCTTGTATTTGATTCGGCTTTAATGTGAATGCTTAGGTACTTAGCTGGCCTGGGTTTTCCCACGGTTCGACGTCTATGTAATTATTAGGACTGAGTGTCTGAGAGAACGAGTTCCTTTTTATCAATTGCTTACATTTTAAATCTTTAAAACATTAGAGAACTTTTTAGTTTTGTGTACGTAGAAACGACTATTACGATGTCTAAATGCAGTGTCATACTATGATGACGACATAAAATTGCATGATCAATGTCATCCTTGCATAGATTCAGACTGGCTCGTTAAAGCTGCTTAGTGGTGTTTCAAGGTCGTCCAGGAATAGTGCTGTGTGGACTCAGTTACTACAGAGAGCTGCTAATTTTAACTCATCCGATATTTTGCTATAAATGTTTGCTCGCAGATGTCAGCTGTCAAATTGGTATCGTTCGTAGAACAGTGATTCATCTAAATTTTTGTTAGGATTTTTGTGTAGGTTTTTTTTATATATATAAGTACTATCTTAAGTAAATATAAAATTTTACTGCATCTCATACAAAATCAAAATCGTTAAATCGGCTTGCGTTTGTTAAATATAAAACATTTTTTTTCTTCTTTGACAGTTATTTCATAGATCACTACAAACTCCTATCGTCAAGAATATCATTTCATGTTGTTTTCTAATTGCAATACAAAGAAAAATAAGAAAAAAAATATATACAAAAACTAGATGATAAGTGTAAAATGCGTAACTAAAATAAACATTGTAAGCATAAAATAATAATAAAATTATGTTTCTTAACATACAGGACAGAATTAAAACAAATAATTATTTAAAAAAAAACAATAAATAAGAAGTACAAATAAATCACTAAATAAACAGTAACATAATAAAAATATTTAAAAAGCATTCATTAAATTAAAATAAGGCACAATATAAGATAATACGATAGTATTAAATGTCATCTTATATTAGGCCGAGAACACATACAAAAATAAATAATAAAAAAAAGAAAACAACGAGAGAAAGTTCGAAATAAAACTGTAATAAGCACTTTAAAGTTCATATATAAACTGAAAGTTGATATTCCGAACGGCAGGATGTGGAGCAAGACGCCACGGGGTGTCGTACCAGATAGTGCATTTACAGTGTCAACTTTGCATCAACGCAAACTTGTAGCGTGCTTTGCAAACGCACTCCTGGCACGGACCCCGAGGTGTAATCAAACCGTCGATATCGATAGTTCGTTACGTCACTACATTGGATGCACACGGAATGTCTTTGCTATCTAGTTACCGCAAGTCACCGATCACTGTGATGTTAGCTGAAGCTTTGTGACATGCCTTGTTAGTGTTGTGCAGAAAATTAATATACAGCCGCTATGAAAATCACGTCCCGGTCCATGTATCCGTTGTGTTTTTAATTGTTCAGTCTAATTAATATTTTATTTGCGACCTATGTTAACTGATTGACACCATTCATTCTGTATTCAACGTGTGTCTTCGTATTAGGTTTTGATTTGTAATGTATGGCGTCGTGCATAAATGTATGTTAATGTTTATTTACATTATTTTTTTTTTGTATAAGCGTATAATTCGCCTTTCGATTTCCGTGTGTAAATATGAAAGCCGGTGAAAGTGTACGTTTGAACAATACAAACGGTTAATGTTGTAACGAAATTTGGTGTCGTATAAAGCTGTATGGGGAGTTTCACCTGATATGTACGTAAAAAAAACTATATTACTTTTTACGAAGCCGTTAGCTATATGTTAATAATATGTTCTTGAGCGCGAACAAATAATATTTAATTAGTTTGTATTCTAAGTAGAATATAATTCGCATCTATTCACCGTATGACAATTGTTAAATAAATTTTAACATTCTTTATACTGCAAATGTTGCTATGAAACTTAAAATATACTTGAAAATGCATTAAACGGGTTTAATATTAATTACACGTACGAGTGAATGAGATAAAATGAGATAGATATATCACAAGGAATCCTAGCGCTGTTCATACTAAACATACACGTGTATTCGTTTACGGTAATAGTTATCTGCGAATGCATACGCTTAACAATAATATGATGCAACACAATAGAATCTTGTAAACAAAATTACCGAAGAAAGTGTGGACTGCGAAGCTATACTATACTACGCGTATGTTATAATATCATTACACAGCTTTGAAAATGATAGAAACGATTTTAGACACCGACATTATATACTGTTGAATATTAAAGACAATTGTTTGTAATTATCGTGACATTAGAGTCCAGTTTCGCTTGGCACGAGAAACAAAGGTGATCGCAAGTAGGTCATGCCGGCCTTGCGGCATCGAGACTGACATAGCCCTCCATCCGCTGAGTTAGGCATAGGATGAATAGCAATCCAATACGACTTGACATCTACATCCAGGGGACACCAACGTAGAGTCACTGCATTGTTACTTGAAACTCATGCAATTATACCGTCTGACATCACCGGGTATTTCCCTTGGATATTAATGGCGGATTCCTGTGTTAAATTGACATTTGCAAGAGTGTTATTAGGAATGTTATTATCCATCGTCAGGTCTGTAAGGTCCGTGACGGATCTGTTGTCATTAGTTTATTAGCGACCGGGACCGCCTACACAGGACTCGGTGCATGATGACGTCATGTGCATATTACTCTGCACAGACGATGCGAATAATGGAATATCTCGCTAAATATTTATAACATATTGATTGCAGTGTACGAAATTCTTCAAGCTAGCTACCGTTTTATTATTATGTCACAATAAAACAATTATTCGAAAGCGTTGCGATGCAATCGTACAAAGCTGAGAAAGTGGGGCAAATAATTGTTGGCTCTCGTGAGCTAGATAAGCTACATTGTGCAATTGAGTATGGGACTAGTGGGTAGGTACATGATAAATTATGTCAGTTGATTGGCCATTCTACGCTATTAATACGTCCTTGAACACATGGGCCGCATACATTTACCGGTTAGAATGTCATTCTGTGGTTTGCTTATGAATTATAGGGGCGATGTTACTTTTACCGGTGGATCGCTCGACGAGGAAGCGACGCTCTAATGGACGCTTTCCCTCTCAACGTCACATCCCCGACTGGTTACGACACGTTCATATGATAACTCTATATAAAACTCGGTTAATAATATTTATAATTTTGCCATTTTAATTTTTATTAGTTGTTAGAAGTAATTAAAATTATTAAATAGACTAACGATGTTCTATTATAAAGGTAACCAAGTATCTAATTATATAAATATATCATTGAGAGTTTCAAGACAGGCCTGTTCACACGATTGTAAAATATCATTGTCATTATTAAATTACGTTCGTGTGCACTCGTTCTATATAATGTACTTTGTTAAATGTCAGCGTTGTTAACATTCCGATTGAGACCCTAGCCAATAGCGAAAACAAGGTGAGAAAAGAAAAAATAAGATAGAAATGTTTATATATCCGTTACGTGAAGTTTTCCATGCATGCATTAAGCGTGAAATGACAATGTGATATGCATAGATGGCACGTGACATAGACAGCGAACTTTGCACGTGTCGGTATTAACATTTACAGGGGTTGAACGTCAGACCGCCGCAATTATCTAGTTTAAAATAATCCCGCCTACAGGCGGACACTTGCGCAACACAATTCCAAAGTCTCTCGAAGCGACACTGACACTACACTGAGACACTTCACGATAGTCCGCGCGTGTAGAGCCGACGCGAGCGTTCGTACCACTGCCTGGCGTTCCACTTTTCCTTCCGGCGACTGCGGTGTGCGATCGGCCGCGAGTTGGCAGCGGCGCGGCTTGCATAACAGACGATTTCGCAAAGCGGTCGGTGCAGTTGAAATACGCTGCTTGAAATACGCTGATACTGTGGCAGTTGACGCAACAAACAGCCATCGCCCGCTACACCTGCTGCTGCCAACCCCACCATGCCCCGGCCGTGTTCCATGCATCAACCGCTATCACTTTCGCCTGCGTGCGAACACGCTTTCATCAACATATTCTTGTGTGAATCGTAGAGAGTTTTACGATTGTGTATGCACGGAATATTTCTGTTATTTGTATGGACGCGGGGCACGCCAGCGATCGGCGCGCGAGTTACCAGATGCAAATTCATTTGGGTCAGCCTACACTCTGCCTTTTGGATATTATTTTAATTATCCTCATATAATATAAGTACAAAATTAATTTCATTGGTTAGAAAATGTATATGAAATAACATGTCGCCTTTTAATAGCTCGCGTTAATAGTATTTAAGGCCAGCTTATTTTGTTTTCTCGGTTACAATAATGTCGCACGGGCCTCGACCGCCACAAATAGATGTCCCACTTCGACGGCAAACCCAGAGTGATAAGTAGGGACATTGCAGAAAACTACATATATATTTAGGATCTTTCCGATAGATTGAAAGCTACTTATAATTTTATTAGAAACATTATAAATAATAACTTCTTATAAGCCGATTGTAATAGTTTTTCGATCTTGTCGGCTTGTTGTGGACCAATAAAATAAAACTTTAAGTGTTTGACGGGCTAACGCGTGTCACGCCGAAGGCCGGTTGAGTCACGTATCTCAAGCGAATCGTTGATCACTTGAACGACTCATGTCTATAGACTATATACCGCAATACAAACAAATGTCCTCAAACAAAATGAGCATTGGTCATTTAAAATTATACTACTAAGCATATTTTTAAAATCTGTATTAAACTTAAGCTGATTAGTATCGTTTTAATGTATTTTATGGTGAGACAACTCGTCTACAATTCGCGATGTATTTTAATAGCCAGCCCTGGATTTTGGAGCGTACGAAAGTGAAATCTTTGAACACCACCAACGTCTTATTCAAATATAATTTCCTTACCTAATACTATTCCTTTGAGACCGTGGTCATTGAGGTTGGCACCCGATAATAAAATTCAGACAAACAGCACGTGTAAGTCATATATATTATAATTACACGTGCTGCGCATTAAAACTGATTATGATATTATTATTTTTACATATATTTTTTTTCGAGATAGAAGAATTACTTTTACCAAATTAGTGACGGACTTATTTCTTCGTTTTAATTCGTTGTAGTCTGTCGTATTTGTATTTTCAGTTTTAGAGTGACTCCGCGAAAAGTAACTTTTTTGTTTGATCCAAAGTATATATTCTGCGTGAAATACATAGATACAAGTAATTTTCCATAAACAGGCATAAATTGAATTCTTTGATGATTAATATTTTTTATTGAAAAATCTATTTAAGTATCGTTATATTTACGAATTATTAATTAATATTTGCTTCAATTAATGTCTCGTTTATGCTATTCAGTGTGATTATTAAATACTTTCAATTAAAAGGTTTTAAAATTGTATCTTTCCTATTTATTGCTTCAAAATAAATGGTATGTTTCTAGAGAATTCTAAAGAAAACGGGAATAAACGGAAGCAAGTTAATTATCCAACTTGTATTGATCTATTGTAAATAGGGCGACTTCCTGCAGTCAGGGCTGGCATGCAGCCCAAGGACGTTAGGTGACCTAGGACATACGGTCAGGGTTGTCGATACCAGATAATTTTCACAGACTATTAAACAAGGAATATAAAAATTAAAAATTACATTAAAAGGAGATCTAACAGATATTATTAAAAACAGCGAAGAGAACAACTAAGTTGTCTACGAACCAGTGCCATAGTCAAATTAATAAGCATAAAACTCTTAGCTTTATATGGAATGGAACAAGTGATTTGGTCCCAGTAAAGATGATTTGAATAGTGCTACTTAACTGGTCGGTTTTAGTGTGAGTTTAGTTTGAAGACTGCCTTGAATCAAGACACTGTTGGGGATCAAAAACAAAATGCGGCATCGAAAACTTGAAATCAAACTTTCTACGGATTCTCGCGAAATGTCAAAAAAAAAAATACTGCTGTTAATGACATCGCGTGTCGTGAATTACAATGGGCAGGGCGATCAGTGTTACGAAACGATTTAGAAAGTCAGGCCACGGTCAATGGTCCCGCCAGCGAAAGTTTCGTACGCCTTAACGTATGTAAGTATCGCAATAAGACGACCATAGCAGTTAGCGGGAGATGAAAGTTATACGGCCGTAGTGACCTTCACGAAAACAATCGCCCAGGTCTAACATACAACGGGATATCCATATAACATTTATATCAAAAGGATTCTGTCTCAAAAACTGTGTCACAATTAAAACCAGTTATCGAAAACATACGCTGGGGCAATGTGTTTGATATCGGTGTGAATAAATCGTTGTAATATACGGACTGAATCTGAGTACGATCGATCGATGAGAGGAGGGTGGGTCTAAAACTGATTTGCGTACGTTACAAGGAACCTCGGGTCCGGGTGCACCTGCGCGCTTCACTCCGAAATTATTGCACTTCCTTTCATCCCCCCCCCCAACCCGCTACCCCTACCATTCCCCGGCTTTCCGCACCCACTGTCGACCTTCGGAGCTGCATCCCTGGCCAAACGCCAAATGCATACCTCTTTACATTTCATAACATCTTAAATTATACCGACAAATTATTGCACCGATATTGTCTAACCTTAACAAACCATACGCTACACGAACGGTTTAAGTATTTATAATGTTGAAAATCACGTTAGACCTATTACAATTATTCAGATAATTGTTGAAAGGTTGTTATCAGAGGGGCGGGGCGCGGGGGGTGGGGGCGGCGGAGGTATCGACACTGTTAGTTACAATGAATTCAGTTCCGCTGCCATTCTATAATAGAAAATGTTGTTTTCGAGTTAAAATTTTCGACAACATATGCAAATACCATACCTTTTCTGACACAACAACAACATACATGGACAACACTAGGTCTAGTCTCTAATTACAACGTTACATTTCGATAGCCTTAGGCAATGTGCGACTGGTTGGATGTTGGAATGTAACTACACCGTAGACGAGGTATGTGAACGGTGAAAGTAGTCTCGTCCGTACCAAGAAAAAAGTTTTCCAGTAAGTTTCACCGCGCAACAGGTGGCGTATACGACAAACAAACTACCATATACTATAATATACATAAATATATCTATGTACAACAACAACAAAATCACGTTTTATGAATATAATTAGAAGGCTGAGTGCACGTAAGTAATTATTGCATTGGCAAACCGCGCGCGCTATCGAAGCTGCGACGAGCGACTGTGGCTTGCACCGAAATAACTGCTGTGTGCAGCCCGGACGCTCGATGCAACCTCCGCTTCGCCTTGCCCACTCCCCCTCCCCCCCACCACCGCTCCCCAGGTCATGGCTGCAGGTCGCCATGGAGATGGGCTGCCTCTATCGATCCAGCTGTTGCTTCGAGGTCCCGGATGACCTTGAACTTCAGACCTTTCCTTGGAAGCTTTCGAGAACAATTACGGAAATTTACTTCTGTAACACCGAAACTTTGTTTCCTTTTTATTTTTAGAACGGTCTTTTTGTATAAAAATACTCAGAGGCTATGTATCTCAAGTAATGAGAGAGGTGTTTAAAAATACACAAAGCGAAGTATCGTTTGATTTATTCTGTATAAAGTTGAGAAAAAATTAAAATGTTTAACGTGACTTGGACTTGGATAGTAACAAAATTTTAAATGTTAGTCTTACATGTTTATTGACTCACTTACGAGTAAATATAAATTTTGATGAGAAATTTAGATTCAAGATATAGCTATCGTAATAGGTTCTTCATAATGACATCTGATATTTTCGCGAGACATTTAAATTTGAATTGGTTAAACCCAAAATATATATAGTGAAATAGAAAACGACAATACAGTCAGTGACAAACTCTACTGTGAAAAATGTTTTATTTAGATCAACGGAAATGTAAAAGATTCCGTTAATATCATACGGATAATAATTTAAATTTCTAACTTATTGTTTCATTACAATTTATATAAACTATTTCTAATTATCGTGCTGCCCTTGTCATTATAGCAGCTAGGGATGTGCCAGAGACGGTTGGCAGTGTTTATTGGCTGCACAAGCGAGTCCCCGGCCAAAGTTATTTAGACACAAAGGCGCCAAAACATAATATAGCATAAGTTTGACGTGTTGAAAGCTATAGTGATGACAAATAGTTAGCAAAAGTAACAACATTCAGGTAATATACCTCTTACATTGGCTTGACGACAAAATGTAATGATGCAATACTCAATACAAATGTCATATGTGATTTGATTGACTTTATATGACTTCTGGGTCCTTTAATAACGCCTTAATAATTCTTACAATGGATATGAAATGGTAATTTAGTTCACACTAAGTTTACAACTCAGTGATTTTTTGGTATGAACAAATTGATATTGAAACAAAAATGTATTAAACAGCTAGGACTAAATTCATAGCACTTGTGAATGGATGTACCTACTATAGCTAAATACGTAGCGAGTCGTTAATAAGGCTGCATAGTTATGGAAATTAATTGCAAGGACGATGAAACATTTAGTTACAATGCGTTTAGTTCGACTGATAAAAATATATAATACGCCTCTATCATTGTTTTAACATAAGATAATTGGGTTTCATGTGCAGGATACGTTTTCTTGAAATATCTAGAGCGATTCACCTATTATATATATATTAATTTGTTTGGAAAAAAAAAATATAATAATGAAAATACATAATTTTCTTTTGCCATACTGTTTTGTTCTTTCAAATGTCTTTCATCAAGGAAAAACTATGTCAGAAACAGGAAATAAAAATAAGTCTTTTGGACGAAATCGTTTTAAATGTTAGCAACATATTGTTTTTTAAGAATGTTATTTGGTAGTTGGTAAAAATTAATTTAGAAATATAAAAATAGAGTTATAAGTTGTCATATACATTTATATTACATTGAAGAGAAAATATTGGGAACATAATCCTCGGAAGTCGAATTTAAATTTTATTTTGTTCTCAATTTTATTATTGTGTGAGCATTTTGATATATTTGTTATACTTTCTAATAGTATAAATCAATGAATTCCTTATTTAGTAAATGCTAAGTGTATTTTTCATC
>DVQP01001827.1:0-14134 GCA_018231745.1 Danaus eresimus
TGTATTCTCATTTTATGCTATATAAAAAAATCATACTCGGTGGGTCTCTCTTTCATAGTTTTAATTATATATTTCTATTCAAGATATCAGGCTTACTATTTGCTCCTAATGTGAGTCACGCAAAAGGCTTTTGGAGCATGGACCCCGTGTTGTCATATCATAGCGCAGCGACTGAAGCAGCTATACAATTAATACTTGGCATTGTTTCTATTCTTTTATGTATCGCTAGCGTCTTACTGCTAGTTGGCTCGATATGTGTAAGTACAGCGTTTCAATATACAAAGAACAATTTAATAACAAATATCTGTTCAGAATAACTGGATTTATTTTAACACAATGAATAACTATAATAATAAAAGTTTTTGGTAGTGTTAACATTATTTTATTAAAGCATAATAAGTAAGATAATACTATTTTAGCTGTGTATTAAAATTTCTTCAGAGCGAACTACGCCTTTTAGGTTTAGTACCATTTTACTGATCACGGATTAAGGAGGATTTTTTTTATTGTAGTCTTTTTTTTTATATGTGTGATATAATAAAATACTTTATTTTTCCATAGAACCTTCCCATCCTTATCTTGGTGTATCAATGGGGGGCAGTGGTCTATTGCGTGACAGTTTTCTTGCTGTTCTTCGTACTGGCGATGTTTTGTTTCTTCGTTCACTCCAACTGCGTGTTGGCTGGCATAGTTTTATGCGGTCTTATGGTCAGCAATGTTTTAGGTAATGGAATTTTAATATTCATGTTTGATACCAAGCCCCAGAAAGACATATACTGAACCCAGGTTTGCTTTGAAGGTAAAGAAACTACTGGTAAAATTAGGATTGATTTGTTATATTACAATTTCTCCAGAGGGTGATGTTGTGAGAAGAAACCCTGATTGCTCTGGGTTTGGTTTAAATATTATGTAATTAAAATTAATTATATATATATTTTAAGTGGTG
Source organism: Danaus eresimus (assembly GCA_018231745.1). Taxonomy (NCBI): domain Eukaryota; kingdom Metazoa; phylum Arthropoda; class Insecta; order Lepidoptera; family Nymphalidae; genus Danaus; species Danaus eresimus. Next base: position 947 of record DVQP01001827.1, read on the forward strand.
ACTGGCTAGTATTTAATATTAATGATTTACCATCCAATATGTACGAATTTTTATTGGAGCATATACTATTTTGGAATTTTATTATAAACAATTTAAATATTATAAAATAAATAATTTTCATTACAACTAAGCCAAAAGTGATACCACTGAATAGTTTTGATTTAAATTCACACGAAGTATATGTATATGTTAAATATATTGTAAGTACGGTACATACGTTCCGTCACTAATTGAATATCACGTCGCATCGCTACGAGGTGACATAGCTATCTACGAAGCTCTACGAAGCTACGTACCTGCCAATTCAACCTCCTAGAGACATTTCTGATTTAAATCATTTGAATTATTCATGCCCATGATGTTTATTATTAGTTAAATGAGATTTTGAAACATTATTGAAATAATTTTGCGATGACAACGGTTTTTAATTTTTTTCCTATTCATATTAATAATATATCATATTAGATTTTTAGATCACTATTCTAATAATTAATTTTTTATATGATGAGTCTTAAATCATTATTTTTATAATTAATAAATAAATATTAAATCTATTAAAGTCTTCCATTTTATTAATTTCCTCCTGTTCATTTATTATTTCTTGTGTACTCTTGTGTTTCAGTGACGGCGTATTTCGTGATAGTTGCTAACAGTCTCCGTTTATCCCTTAAATTCCTAGCTAGTCAAGAATCAATCCTCGCCTGACTTTGCTTGATGTAATTTTTTTATTAAATAAATTGTTTTATAAATTGTATGACTTTTATTTATATTACTTTGTTTGTGTTATAGCCATTTGAACTTTAAAAATCCTTGTAATAGGAGATAATTTTATTTTGTAATATATACAACTCAGTTCATGTGCAAACGGAATTAATCGAATATAGATTTTTTTCAGATATAACTTTATTTAATATTCTTTGACTTGTAACAAACATATATAAGAATAAAAAAAATTGATACCAATAAAAATAATTTATTGAAATTAAATTATGGTTCGGGACTAATAATATCATATTGATGAATAGTTAAAATCTAGTAGATGACTCTATCCCAAAATAATTAACGTTTTTTTATCATTCATATAAAATCAGAGCCTTAGCTTGTATTTAATGAAGATTTTTTGCTACTCTAACTTATTTTATCTAACAAATACTTATAAATTAACACTATTGAGTAAAAAGATCACACAAAAATGTTTGGCACAGATGTTACTTTATTGGTCTGTGATGATATTGGTGATTCCTGCAAATATTGAATCTTTTGATAATAGACTCTACTTAACACTGTTTTCATACACCACGTTTCATTGACAGCCTTTAATATGTAGGCTTGTATCTTTCAATACTCCTTATTATTTCATTTAACCTCCGATGGAAAAAGATGGATGATATTAGTATAAAGTCGATGTTTATGTGTATGTGTGTTTGTAACTGTCTTTGACATCGTAGTTCTCGAACGGATCGACCGGTTTCGATGCGATTTTTTTTTTATTTAAAACCAGTTTCTTAGCATGCTTCTTAGATGTTATTAGTCGATAGTGGCCCAGCTTTGCAATAATTTTATCTCTTATCAGAAATAATGTCAGGCATTTTGGGCTTATGATTACGCGATTTTGTAATGTGATTAAGTGCCATAATCTCCAATCACAATTAACTCGAAGGATTCTGAAAAATATGTTAAGTTGAGTTATAATAATAATGTTTTAATAGAAATCGTTTTATTTCATCCGATAATCAAATTACTTGCTTGTTTCACATACATTTTTATTATGTTTATAAATTTAAATAATTAAATTTATTATCTGAAAAAAAAAATTCAGTAAAATGTATATATGCATTCAATCAATATACATAGATAGTAGAGCCATGTGCTCAAAAATATATGAAATCGTTAATTAACACTCATTTGGATGATAAAGCTGGAATACTTTACCATACTTTACCAATAATCCCAAAGGGGTAGATTTCAAAGAATATGATTCTCAGATCTACCTTACTATATTAAACAGATTCTATTTCTTTTCTTTTGAAATTATTTCCACCAAAGTAAGTTTTCTAAACTAATACGTCAGTGTCAAAATAAATTTGTAATGTTTATGCTTCTTTCCATCACTTTTAAGTATCACGTTAATCTTTTCACTTATTAGTATAATGTGTTTAAATTGTTTGCCCTACTTTGAGAAATGCGTGTTTTGTATTAACCTTAGAGCAGCTGCCATAATAATATCTATAGCTGGTGTGGTAAATTTTCTTTACAAAATTTTACTTAACATTATACTCGAAAGCAGACATAATGTTGTGTAATTAGTTTACTATAATTATAGAAGTGTTTTAATACATTTTATAATAATTATAAAATGTAATAACTTATAATTTAACTCCCCTAATAAATTTTACAGATAATAACCACATGTGTCTTAATTCTTGCATGCCTTAATCATGTTGGGTTAACTTCTCAAGGTTCAATTGATTTTAGCCTTTGGTTGAAATTAATCACGGTGTTATGGCTGGTCACTTTTATATTGATCTTTCTAGTTTGGACTGGTTTAGTTCAGGTAATGATATTTTCATCAAATAAACGATATATTACATAACCGAAATTGACTTTTTGAATGTCTTATGTAATGTTTTGACGTCCAAAGAATTTTTTTGTTAGTTGTGTAAGATTTAGTTGTAATCGGCCAAATGAATGTTTGTTAATATACAAATTTAATACAAAAATAATTGTCTTATAATACGTTTGAATACTTTCTACAGAACGAAGATGTTCGAGATATTCTGCTTCAGATATATTTTTGGTTGTCAGTTGTAGTTGGACTAATACAATTGATTTTTTGTATACTGCTACTTATCTCATGCTGGAATGGATGTCTTAACATTTGTCTTATATATATCGGAGTTACTCTGATTATTATTTGCGGTAAATAAGATAAAACTACGCAATTAATTGTTGTCCAAATGTTCATATTTTGCTATATATTATGTGCTTATTTGTCGTACTATTTATTTTGCTAACTATGCTGAAGATGACTTAAGATAAACAAAACTTGAGTAGATTGGTTTTTCCAATACATTTTTAAACCGTGGTCAAGAAAATATAAGGTGTTTTTGAGGAACACTCTTTTTTACTTAATCATTTTTAATCCATAATTATTTAATATCTGTATTAAATTCCAATCAATAATAAACTATTTAATATCTGTTTCTTTCACTGGCGATGTAAGAAGATACATTTTTTTAAATTTACAAATGTTTTTACAGTTATGGCCTATATATTGCTTATAGTTAACAGTTATCGAATGTCGTTGTTCTGACGAAATTGACGTTGTTTGAAATCCAATTTCGTACTAAAGGTAAGAATATAATTTATTTAAATAAAACTAATATATTTCTCGTGTCTCACATCACATCACTCAAACTTACATCTCGTCAGCCCATGATCACGGTTGCTGAAAAGTAATCGAAACGTCGGGAGTATGTAGTTTTAAAGTAATAAAAAATCGCGTACTAAATCCGAAATATATTAGTTTTATTTAAATGACTCGCGAAGATCTTAGACCTCATTAATTTATTTAATTTGAAGAAGTATTATAACAATATTTCGAATATATGAACTACATTTATGTATTACTGTTCACAAATATTTCTAAACGTCTAACATTTGATGTCGGAAATGACATGACATATAATTTTTTAATCATGTGTTTGTAGTAAAATTATTTTATAAATTATCAAAATGTGCGACATATTCCCTGAAGTTTATTCGTGCTTTTTCATCATATCTATGAGAATCGGGATGCTCTTGATATCAGTACTGGCGATAGTACGTGATAATAATATGGGACATTTTCATTTTGTTTTATCTCACTATGGATTAAATTTCTATTCTACGGTTTCGTTGAATCATAGCTAGCTAGAAAGTGTGTTTTCAGAGACAGATAACTAATTGACGTGTATTATTTGATACGAGAATTAATGTTTTCAGATGACTGGAGTTCTTACACTTAGTGTGATCTTGAAGAATTCAGAACTCAATTATGAGAAAGTGCAAATTCTTACTCACATAAAAAGTAAGATATCAATTAAAATATAGTTTTGCTTAAAATACTACTTCTGGTGTGTGACCTTGTTTTTTAGAGTGATTTTCGTGAGATTCTCAAAGTTTTTTCTTTTTTCCATCCCATCTAATGACATTAACTGAAAAGAAATACATTTCTGGATAATCTATTCTATTTTGTGGGTATCTTAGATTATACACACTCTTAATACAATGACTATTTTGTGCCTATCAAATTTACTCTATAATCTCGTAGGTGTTTCTTAAGTTACAGAGTTTATATTATTCGGGTATTAATTTTATTCTATTCATTCTATTTTAAACCAGGCTTATTTAATATTAATGAAAAATTTACTGAAGGATATTGTTCCTTCAGTGAACTAGAGCTTGAATTAAATTCTTACCCTGAAACCTTAACAATCTTAATGAATCTACATTGATAAGAAAACCAAACATGTAATTAGTTATTTAGTTATTCTATTAAAAAATCTAAACAGATCCGAGTGATGCTCTCCAAAGATTAAACACCCTGGTGACATCAGGTATCAGCATGATGTCTTGCGTATTCATGTTCACTGGCCTGGTGCTGTTGTTTGGGACATTAATGGTAAAATGTATTAGTCATATCACTTGTAAACCAAGCAGCGAGGATAGCAAGTTTTTAAAAATAAAATAAAAGAGCAAAAAAACGAGATATTTTGTAAATACACTCGTGTTTAATTTTAATATTTTAAATCTTTCAAAACTGATATACCATTTGATGTGAAGAATTTTTTATCGAAACATTATATATATTTTTAAGGTGGAATCTTTTTTAGAATATTCCACACATCTTTATCTGCAACTTACAACGTATTTGAACTGAACTATTGCAATATTATGACAAAATCATAAATATATAAATACATTCCCTTAATTAAAAACTCTACTATTCTTGGTTTGTTTCTTTTCTTCCAGGATAATGACGGCTTTATCCAAGTATTCGTGTGGTTAACTTTTCTTAACGTGGTGTTCGGTTTATTTCTGGTGATAGCTGTTGGTTATGAGTGCACTATGATGGGTTCCTGTGTACTCGGCGGTATGGACTGGCTCTCCGGATCAACTTTCCTCGTATGTATGGTGGGATACCTGTGTCGTAAGTGTCATTCATATAGTCACAGCTGTTAATTTGGTCATAGTTTCAGTACTTAATTATAACTGTTTGTTGCAGTGTGGATATACTTTATCTCTATCGCCAACAGCTACGTTATGTCCGTAAACGCATAATGAAAATTATTTTATGTACAAATCTATTTGGTTTAATAGAAATTAAGTTTCAAGATGTACTACGAATTTTTAATAAATATTTGTTTGTATACTGGGTATTTTTTAATAGATAAAAACAATATATTACATTTTTACAGCATATAAAGTTTTTCACGCAATGGTTCATAAAGCGTATTTTTCTCTTGCTTCTTAAAACTCTTTTATACATTTTAACTAGGTATGCGTATTTATATTCTTCAATAAACATACACAGCATGAAACGTAAAAGTCAAAGAAAGAACTGTATCATTGAGAATTTCTTTAAAAAATCCTCAAGGTAGTGGAGACCACTATGAAATATTAAAGGTACCATATATGAAAAGACCACTAAAACTATCGTATATTCTTAGTAGATAAAGATATCTAAGATTTTCACTCTGACTACTCGTTTTTATTACTTTATATCTACAGGATCGTAACCTTCCGGTTCCTTAACAGCGACAATGATCACGGATAGACGAGATGAAAGTGTCGTCACTTCCGTCCGTTTCCAAAAAAATTCTTTTCATTTTTCTAAGTATACATACAAATAATGTCGGAAAAAATATGGTGTTCAAGTAATTTGTAAATATTGAGATATTTAAGTCATTTAAAGAATAGAACATTAATAACTTAGTGACAGTATATAAAATTGAGGGTAGAAAAAAATCTTTTAGAATTGAGGTCAATGCATAAGTATGTATTTTCCACGTTTCAAACCCGATGTAGAAGATAAAATAGTCCACAGACGAGCCTGACCAACACCTGTGTGTGTGTCTTCACAGATCTAAACAAGATAGCAACTATAATATCTAAAAGAATATTTTTAGTTAGAAGCGACACGACATGAACATTTTTAGACTGTCGAAGATATTAGTAGAATCTACTATTATATCTTTTCCAAATATATACTCGTATGTTTATAGCGAGCGGTAATTGTGAATGCCTAATGCCTATTTCTGATATATTTAAAGTTTTGATGGTATTATATATAAAGCAAAGTATTTCAGCTTTAAAAATAAGAGTTAAATCGGGCTTAAGCATAACATGATAATAAATTATGTACCGTTAACTAATTAAAACTCTAATTGCTATGCTCGTAGATGAAGATGAGGAAATGGATTTACATATTTAGAGGACATTCCTATTGATTAGAATTGTCATTAATTTATTTATCGAACATTTAACCGATAACTGTCATGATGACTATCTGTTATGGCATAGAGTATATGTTTTTACTACATTTAATGACTCCTTAACTTAAACATCGGATAATCCTAAATTTAAATGGCCGGAAACAAAACAAGATAGCAATACAAGGTCGTGTGAATCCGCTCAGTAGTGTATTTTAATTATAAAAAGTCTATATATCTCGAAGCTATCATTTATATGTTTGAGAGAGATCATTTTGCAATGCGCTGAAGAATCTGAACACTTCAATTAAAATGTAATGATAAAAGCTTTACAGGAAAAACACTTTTTAAACATACCCTTACGGCCTTATTGCCCAAAAAGAACATTAACATACTTTTACATGCAATCTCATTGTTCACTTAAAATTTTCTCCTAAAAAAGTAGGGTGCTATAAATTTGAAGTATGTTAACACAATATCGTTGTAGAGCAAGAAATTTTTCTTTATTCTCATTTGTTTTTATTCTGAATAGTCTTTTGTATTATTAAAAATATAACTTTTATTAAAATGTGTTGCTCTGTGATTCTAAGTTTGATAGTTTAAGTAACGTTTTTTTTTACTTTAGATGTAAAGTAATAAAACCAGACCCATGCTTTTCTCAGCCAAAGTATAGGCCTGGTAATATCATCTAAATCAACGATCACTCTCTTCGATAGGAAACAGCAGTACCTAAGTCTCGCGGATGAGAGCTCTAGACAGACGCAAGGCTTAGCAAAATTGTTAAATGACTTAATGTAATCATCTAAGATTTCTTTAAAGTTAAACCACAAAAAATAATCTCAATACAGTTGTTTCAATATTATTTTGTTATTCTCTGATTTGTATAGTTAGTTGTGTAGTTATAATATGTGATCTTTGAAAGACGTATGCATAGATAAAATATAAAAGTTAAAAAGTAAAAATACCCTATAGGTTAATTGTAAAATTTACGTGTCACAATTTTATTTTATGGTTGAAATTTTTATATGAATATAATTTAAATCTGACTCGATAGAATTTATAATGGATGTAAATGAATTCATTCTCGTAATATTTAAAACGGATGTTGAACAAAATCTGAATAAAATTAATTTGGACGTTTGTTAGCGCGTTTTCAACTGTAACTGGAAATTTACATATTTTTATCCAAAGCTACAGATTAATGACGCGATTGTTTGTATTTAATAGATTTTCTATGCAATAACATTAGTTATAGAAATTATATCAGACACCAAAAAATAACTCGCATTTTTTAAATTTATATCTCACAATTCTTATTATTGTCATTTGAGTAACTATTAATTAAGGATAATTGAAATTATCAGGTATCACCCGCATAACCACCTGCTAAGCCATCTGTGCAAATGAGTGTCAGTTGGTATAAATAAAGGCGACAGTACAGATAACGGATAGTCTCGATCGAGCCGTTGCGGGTATCGGACGTCATTCAAGTAAGAGATCTGTCAAACTGTCTACGAAGCTACCTTCAAAAGTCTGATTTCCTGATGACATTCAAGAATATAGGCATTGGTGATGTCCGTTACGCTCACGTAACTTTTTTTTAATAACAATTTTTATTCCATGTTCCTTTATTCTTCTACAGATATTCAGGATGTATCTCAATACTTTACTTATTATATGTATCGGAGCAAAACGATCCTTATCCTAATATAAATAAAATTAAATATCAATTACATTACATTTTTGGAATAAATAGGGGAAAGCCCTTAGTGAATAATAATAATAAAAATACTGAATGCTTTTCACATCCATGTAAATTCAAAATCATGATTTTTATATATTATCCGTTAAAATCGTTTCTATATTTATTTTAAATATAGTTTACTATGTTAAATACATCAAATGATTAAAACGAAAGTAATTACGGTCCATGGAAATGGGAATGGAATATCTAAAAAGACTAACTGGTAGTTTACGAGTCGGGCAGTGCATATTCCAGACACAGTAATTTGCTTAGTTAATTGAGAGTATTATCGCGTTCCAACAAAAAAAAAACTTGGGGTTTAAGTAAAAACTTCGTCTGACAAAATTAACTTCATCTTAAGTAATCTTTGATTTCACAAATATCCAAAGATTGTCACAAATATCCAAAGAAAGAAAAAATAAGTCTCAAATTGCTCGTATAAGTTGTATAATAATGTTTTTTAGACTATAGTCGAAAATTACATAATATTCGTTATTAAGTAAATATATCTGACAGTTTGTTAATCTAGAATCTAAGTCAGTATAAAGCGATTTGTCGTGTCGAGGTCAATTTCCTGAAGATGATTCAATTTTAGAACGAAACAAAACATTTATCGATCTATCTTTTATTTCCTGATTTATTAATTGCCGACTTGTATTTACTTGATATGTCTAAATATTATTTAACGTACTTTTAGTCAACCGTAATGTGGCAAAAAAAATTGTTATGATATTATACTTGAAAGTTTACCATAGAATAAAGCTTTATGTGAAACCTTTTTATATATTAACGAATTTTGAAAAGAGTATTTAACATCAATACTTTTTTACATGACTACTTTTATCCTGCGGGTTCGTTTCTTTATGCTATAGCAATTTAACTATGTGCGTTATTCCTATAAAAGTTTAACTAATAAAAACTGTGAGGAAGAGATATTGATTTTGGTGGGGTTTATTAAGACCTCATCTAATATTTTTCAACAGATATAAAAAGTATAAACTACAACGTAAAGCTAATATTAAAGTATTATTAATCGTAAAAAAAGTCCCAAAAATTAAGAGATATTTTTATTTTTTTAGGGGTTTTTAAAAACTCATCTTAGATTTAATTGAAAAGCAGATAATTAAGGAAGTTGTTATTCACAATTAAAATATTAAGTATGGGAAGGTATATAGTTTTTTTTATTTTTTTTTATTTTTTTATTCACCGATACTGCTGGAATAGTATTCGTTAGAGATTTTTGTTTCCAAAAAAACACTTTATGTTGTAAGAATTAACTTCAAATAACAAATGATAAGTTTATCAAAATTGTATTCATGTTGGATCTATAATATTTGGGAAAAATGTGTCTAATCACATGAAAATAGTGTCAACTGTCCTTAAGTTAATATCTCAAGGGGAAACTGACAAACTTGACAACAACTTTGCCCTTTTCTTCAGATAATCAAATAATAATAAGATTTAGAATTCCTTATATTTTTTTTTATGTATGCCGCCTTTTACATCATTAGAGAAGATTTTGTTTTCAAACTTATAACTTATATCAAATGCAGTTTCATTCATACATTATATATAAAAATTATAAAACACGACGCAGCAATTTTCTTGTGAAAAATTCACGAGCAGATGTTAAAAGAAACTGTATCAAAGTAAATATTAATTGAAGTGAATTTCTAGAATCCAATCTTTCTATTTACTCTTCACGTACGCTTTTAGCTATGAGAAGCAACTTCAAACGCGTATGTAAACATAACGTGTGAGTGAAATATGCACAATTAAACGTATGTCTGTGGATATCTTATGATCAGAATTTCATAATGAGTTTTTTCTTACTCTATTCACAAATTCTTAAAGAACTTTTCGTATAAAAGCACTCTCATTTCTGGTTCAATAGTAAATCTACTCAGATCAGAACGTGACGTGAAATTAAATTCTATTTGTAAAATGCTACCTTCAACACAATTGACGGAGGCGGACGGTTGAGCAAATTAAAAATAAACATTTATACCCCGGCCTCCTTATATTGACAAATCTCTGGGTTTCTCTATTTCACCATTTTTAAAAAGAACGCGTTTGTATTTTCAACTCAGAATATTTTTTTAGTATTGACGAATCTTTATTAATTTATATGTTTTATTTTTATAAATCTTGCAAAAATACATCGAAGGTTTTAAAAAAAGAAGTAAAGTTCGCTAACAAGTCTACATGAACAACACTACGAGCATGCTCCAGACTGAATGCCTTCTTTAAATTATATTTTATTGTCCCGATGTATCTAATACAAGCAGTAAAGTAAGACAACACGAGTGTAGGAAGTGTTTATGGAAAAATTATCTTATTTATTATTATTGCCCTATAGCGGCCGGTAGAATAAATTAGGGCCAATCCACTCATCTCAAGGGTATTGTCAAAGGCGACTAAGAGAAATGGGTTCTTCACTACCTGTTAGGGACAAAGCTACGTAATATCCGCGTGGCTGGCTCGGACAACATGAACACCTCTCTGGAGAAGTAGTAGAATTAAAATAGCTTCAACAATAGCATTCCCGAAGAGGGCACGCTGGCGGTTGGTTGTCAATTTACAACATGTTCTATAGAATATCAGTAAGTGACAATGCTAAGACGTACCCCTCAGTCGTCCCACAGCCACACAACTCGGCTCCCGTGGGAAATGGATAAGGGTAATTGAATCAGAGACGGGTGTAACAGAGTGGTTTTGGCGATATAGTGAAAGATAAGTATTGGGATTGATGCGGTGATTAGCAGTATACCAACTGGGGAAGAATTTTTATATTATTGTAAAACCCCTCAATTTCTTATCAATTACTTGTGTCGGACGGCCAGGAGAGAGCCGGAAGAAGGCTGCCATGAGTATAGCGCTGCGGTGAAGTCGGCCCAGCATACCCTCGAGGTGTGCCCAAGATGGGCTGCGCAGAACCAAGAACTTGTGGCGGCGCTCTGCGGAGTGGACTTGTCGCTTACGGGTACGGAGAAGATGCTCGAGAGAGACAGATCCTAGCTGGCGGTGTCCTTCTTCTGTAAGACGGCTATGTCTACGAAGGAGGCATCTGAGTGGGCAAGGGAGGATGCGGCCGATGCCCCCTCCATCCGCAGGTGACGTACGGAGGTGCGACGGAGGTGATATCAACTCCGACATAGCGGCCGATGGCTTCCGCAGTGGTTTTAGCGAGTTGGGGCCTGCCCAGGTCGAGGCTCACTTATCCTCTCCGGCCCCTTACCAAGGCCTGGGATAGGGCTCGTAACAAGAGTTTCCTCAGCGTCAAAAAAAAATAAAAATAAAAAAGGAGGTAAAATATGCGTTAATGGACTTTCTATATATTTTAACGATTCAATCCATGCGCTCTAGTCGCCGTAAACGTTCTTTGGTAGATTCAAAGTTCTTAATGTCCACGTTTAGTACGATTTCTTGCACTTTTTTGAAAAAAGCATTTCCTATTCATCCAGCGTTACAATGAAATTACTCACCTTAGTTATATAAATAATTTACAGCCTTTCTTTACTTCTTGTTATTTTTCAAACAGACAATTTGATAAAAAATACCTTACGAAAAAAACTTTTGCTCTAAAATTTAAAACTGCTAGTAAAAAAATAATTAAAAATTCGTTAACGTAACTCAGAACTCTTTAGGTAAAAAATAATGGACATCAATAAGCAAAGTTTAATTTTAATTTAATTGGGAGCTTATAAGCAATTACTATACTTGTTTATTGCAAAATTCGTGAAAAATTGCATAAATTGAATTGAAAATAGAATAAATTAAATAGAATTCATTAGGAAAATATTTTTTCAGTCTTAATATTTGAATAGTTTTATTCGTATTTAAAACAAAGTTTGCGCTTGTTTCTGTGTTTCATATTGTTACCCTATTTTATGCTCTTTGCCTATAATATCATTATAGCAACTAAATGAAGTACAACAAGAAAAAAACATGTTAAAATATAACACATAATAATAAGAATAATATCATATCCATATGAGTATACGTACGTATCCATCTAACATTATAAATGCGAAAGTAACTCTGTCTGTCTGTCTGCCTGTTACGCTGTCATGACTAAACCAGTGAACCGTTTTTGATGAAATTTGGTACAGAGATAAAATAGACCCTGAGAAACAACGATGTCTACTATATATTGCAAAAAAAAATTGGAGAGAATGGGTAAAACGAGGGGGTGAATGTTCATATGGAAATTCATCTTTTTAAAAGCTGTATCAGTGAAACTTTGTATTTAGACACTATGATAAACGAAAGAACATAGGCTACTTTTTATAGCGAAAATTAGGGAAGAAAATATATTAAATTAATAGTATCACATATTTTCCAGTAATTTACATTTTACATGACATACATGACATACATTGCATTTTGACCACCAACCACAAACCCAACCACGCGTACGAAGTCACTGGCAAAAACTAGTATACAATATAATGAAGCTTATATACAGAAAAACGTATACACAGAAAGGTGATCTACATTTGTGGGCACTTTTAAGCAGATTAATTTCTATCTGTCAAGATATACAAATTGATTCTCGTCTTTGATGAATAATTAATTTAAAACTCAGAATCCTATAGTATCGAAAGGTGCTTATAAAATTGTTTCATCTGTTTTAATTTCCCAACTAGTTTTTTATTGTTCATATACCATACATTGAAATACATAATATCCGATTTATAAAGACAAGAAGAAATTGTGTAACTTCACTCAATAAAAATATTATTAACTAAATATTTATTATTGTGTTACGTACGCGCTACAGAATAAGAAAATTAATGAACATCGCCGAGCGACATCGTTGTATAGATAAAATATCATATAACGAGTGTCGCCGCTGACTCCGCGGAACGAACACCAAGCTGTGTGAAACAGAAGATTCCTGACACCACACAAGCAATGGCATTGCTATCCTAACATCGGGGCAATCATGTAGTCTTAGGTGTAGGTTAT
>DVQP01001828.1:0-14133 GCA_018231745.1 Danaus eresimus
TTTCAAAAACTGAGGAATCTACAAAGAATCAGGAAATAAATTAGTCTAGTAATAGCTATATATGAAACTGGCGAGTTATTATTCATTTGTTTTAAAATTGATATATTTGATTTAATATAAAATTAAGAAACAAATAAAATTACGTGGCGCTACAAGGACTAAGATAATAATTATTTTTCTTTAGTGTTAACAGAAGCCAGATGGCGATCAGTTTGATCGTAATGTGAGGTTATGTAGTTTTAAACGACTTGCTCTACATTCGGATTGGTTTTTCAAGGAATTCATTTCTGATATAATCACATTAAATTAATATGATTCGATTGCATTTACCGAGATTTAACTTTATAATCTGCGGATGATAAATTATTAAAGAGGAAATGTTTCTTTACTATTCATTTTACTTGTATTTACCGTTTTTATATTAGATACCGGCTAAATAAAGAAATACAATTGTATTAAACAAGACTAAAGGTGTTAAAGTACTTACGCGTTCTAAACATTTTTACCGAAATCAGGGAGCCCTTAAATATCTCTCCGTAAATAATACACCTTATCATTTATTTACGATGTTTCACCTATAAAATATGAGTAAGTGTCTTTTTATGACAAAATTGAGTACCCGTGATATGAACCAGAGTTATCAGATGGTAAAAATATATTCCTACTGTGTTATCAAAATTATCTGAAGTAAATTATGAATTATTAATGTGAAGTTAGTGAATCAAAAATATAAGTTTATTAATAATTTTAATAATCGGAAACTAAATTAAAGCTTTCAAATACTAACATTTACTAGTATATTACAAACATTTTCATATATCACCTTCAATATTTAGAATACAATACAATGTTAACCGCAGATAATCATCTGTTTTGTTTGGGAAATTACGGAATATATAAAATTGGCTTACATTGATCTAAAGTCTACCGAATAAACTTTTGCTATATATAGTTAGGTAATCAGTGGATAGTGATACAAATATTTCAAAATTCAAAATACTATACGATACTCTGAATGGAGAATTCTGTATTGAATAGTTGTTTCTTTCATAGCTAAAGATTTTTCCGACACCAATTGACTACATGCTTTTGATCGATTGTAATTGGGTTGTAGCTTACAAAAAATCATATACATTTATACATTGATGAGCTATCACGCTATAAGACAGCTTGTTCAGATCAAAATGTATCACAAACATGAATAAAAATAGATTTTTTTAAAAAGATATATATTTGTGACTAATAAAACGAAAGTATTAATCTTATTTTTGAGACAATCGTCAAAATAAAACCTAAAATATTCAATAAAAGCCTCATGAATCATTGTCTTGTATATGTTTAAAATTATTAACACATTAGCCTTTTCACTTTTCAAAAAGTCTTATAGCGCTTGCGAATACTTGAGATTTTATTATTTTATCACGCTTTTCTTTTCACCTTCCCATATTGCACGGGACTGTGCTACTTTAGAATTGCTATAAAAATAAAGGTCCGTGTTAGGAGATATATAAAAAAGCCATTCTGTAGATTGGGATCAGTCCTTCGGGAGAACACCAACCGATGCTCTGAGATACATTGTTACGATACTGCTGGTTTTACTACTAAGAGGCTTGGCACACTTCGACGTTTCACTTCTATAATGAATTAAACGAATTATAGTAGCATAATTAAAGCTCTTTTTTTAAAAAAATACTTTTAAAAAAAGTTGAATTCTTTCGTTCTTTTCTCATTCATTGAACAATAAAGGTCGCTTGATAATAAGCCCCAATTAATAGCTGTATCAAATACCCCTCGTGTCTAAATTAACAACTTTATGATGGATACTAAACAAACAGTGCATTGAAAATATTAATAACAATAAATTCTAAACGATCTAAATACAGTACATATACTATTAAAATAAGACATTATGAAAGGCCTTTATAATTTAGTTAACAAAATCGTTAACAACGGAAGTGAACTAATTAAAGTTAAAGGTTAAAGTTTCGGATGTTAATTGCTATGTCAATATAAATTATGTTCTCAATTACTTCCTATCAAACTATAGTTAAGAGTTTTCTTTATTATTTAGTATATCTGATAAGATTTTTAAATTACTAAATACTTTCAAACACACAAAATGTTCATATCGGTGGTTCTGATTATATTTGTTTTATTTCTGTAAACCCTAATGGCTTTTACGGGCATCGAAGTTGGTCAGACACAGTCCGGCCCGAGCAATTAGGTCTAAAAGGGTTCAACACCCGCCCCGTTACGACTCCCGACTTCATATTCCTTTATATTCATTGTCAATAATGCATTGACAGAGTTTTATAACACAATGAAGTAACGCGTCTTGATTTAACATCGTCCTATTGAATGGATTTCAATTTATAATCCTTTGAGCACCCGAGCGTAACTCAACCCGTTCCGTATTCACAAAACAACACCTGGCAGTACAATTGTTGTATACGTATGAAATTTCAATACGCCTTTAAAAATCAATGCATTTAATATATTAATGAATCACAGTGAAGTTTTAAATGAGACACGTTCTTGTTCCACATAGCTCGGTACAATCATAAACCTTGTTTTATTATGTACAAATCAATATTATCACTTCCTTTCATATTAATCTTTTACGCAGTTAGTTCTGCGGTCGCCCTAATTTCTACTTTTCCATTTGGCCTGTATTTTCCTTCAGACATACAATGGACCGCGAAGAATAGAATCTTTTGTAGTTTGTATAACGTTTAACGGGTTTATTACTGCATTGTGTTATTATGAGGAGTGATAAATAAAAGAAAATATATTAAGAAAGTGAATGTTCAAATATATAATCAACAATACAGTCTGTATATAATATAGTACAGAATCTTATATTGTTAGATATTTATAATTGTAGAATTTCATCGGCGGTTATGTTTAAAACTGGCACAAACAGTCTGCTGTCCATCCAGCCATCTATAAAACACGTTACATTTACAGCTCTGTTAATGTGAAATGTATTTTAACGATGTATATACGGAAAGCCTCGTTTATTCTGACGTATTTTTTATTATAATTCTTATCCTTTATTCGTTGTTATTCCAATTAGTTTAAACACACAACTTTGCTGGTCACCAAGCAAAAGTCATAAGGATGTATGATCAAAGTCTTCTAACGCAAACTTGGGGTTGTTATTAATCTTAGTTTGTTATAAATGTTATTTTATTATGCTTACTATAAAGTTAAAATTTATATCTAATAATTATTTTATAATTTTAAATATAATCTGATTTTGATTTTAACACGTCGATGACAAGAGTTACTTTAATTTTTCCGACAGCAAAACGGATTTGTATTACAATAGTGAAGATTATCCTTTTAAAAGATTGATACACCACAGATATTGCATCTCTTTACGATTTAGGATAATTTTATTATCATTTATAGCCAAAGTAAGAGGTGTGAATGAACGTGGTTATTATTTTCATTGAGGCTTGCATTAGCTTGTGTCAACAGATGTCCTTATTGCTACCAATTAAAGACACACAGAAAAAGACTCGGGATTTCCAATAAATATTTAATCAACGAAATAGAGCTTCAAAGTGTGTAATAACTATAATGATATGTAAGTTTTTCACGTGTATTCATTTTAAATTAAACTAAGGTCCTTCGGATATTATTTGCAACATAATCCCGAAGTTTGGGTTCCTTTGAAGCAACCGAAACGTCAGGATTGTGTAATAGTAAGATAATAAAAAAGGCCTACTAATATTCGAAGACCTTAGCTTGAGTTGGAGGAGGAGCAATCCCTAGTTTTTAAAAAGAATGAAATCAGCAATGCTTATATTCTCTTATGTCGTCAGGATCTCAGACTTTTGAAGGTAACCTCTAAGACGATGGTTCTCATTACGTTTGTGTTATCGGTTGCTATATTATCGTGAGGGTCTAGGAGAACGTCATTTGGACGCCTTTAGTCTAACGGGGAGTTGGGTGATGGGGAGTTGTCATACGGTTTGACTTTTAACGGGTTGGGATGTACCGTCTTTGCTTCGAAAAATCTCTTTGAGATCGTCTTGAAATGCGCAGCTATCATAGAAACTCGGAGGTCCCTATGGAGATCGGAATTCCTGAAGCACCAGGGTGCGCCTGTGGCTGTGTGCATGATTCTAATTTGCAGGACTAGCAGTTTGTTGGTGGCTGAGAGATGGACGTGGGCGAAGCACGCGCTTGCGTACGACATGACAGAAGGTATGCAGGTCTTATAAAATGTGACCTTATTACTAGGGACAATTTACTTGTACTGCAGATGTAGGCTGCCCTATTTCTAACTATCTGAATGTGGGGGTTTGAAGTGAAATATCTATCCAGGGTGACCCCTTGATATTTGGCTCGTTTTCGCCAGGAAATGGGGTTGCCGTGAAAATATTTTAATATGTACTCTCGTCTCTATTCATACCAACCAATACTCATTATTGTGACTACACTTACACAGGTTATGCGGGTAATACCTGTTTTTAACTAACCTCAATTAATGATTATTCTAATAATAAGAATTGCTCCGATAGATATTATATTATAACAAGAGCATTTTATTAAATAAAAAAAAAATTGTAAGCCTTATAAGTTATGCACTGAGACTTAATATAAAACTTATTAAGGATTAAAAGTAAAGTTATATGACGCCAGTATACCTGTTCATAGGATGCGATCATTTCATATAAAGCTCTACCCCACGATTCTTCGTAGTTATAATCTGTCTAAGCAAACACAACGAAACTATACATTCTAGAGCTGTTCATTGATATGTAGAGGGAAGATATGATCATAAATATTTTTACGTGTTGTAAAGAGACCTAGTAATGCAACTTGATTAACTTGGCTCTCTTTATGATACATTTTAAAGGAGTTGTAGAATTTCACCGCCTGGGGGAGTGCACCATTTATTTATGTATTTTTTAAATAGAAAATTCAAATGCATTGCTACCTTATTATTTAAAATAAAAGTATTTAAGTAAAATGATTCCGGTCTCAGGGATAATATATAAAAAAAAGGAATTAAAAAGTGTAACATAAATATTTTTTGAGTTACAAATAACTACTTATTACAATGTATTACAAATACAATACGAAATTCATTTTAAAAATAGTATTTCATATGTGGGTGGTCTAGTTACCACCCACTAGACAAAGTCATCCTACCAATCGATTTCATAGCTTTCGATGTGTGGTTGATGAAGAGTGGGTCTGAATAATTACCTTGTGATTTAAGTCAAATACGGTACAAAGCTTTTAATTTTTTCTAAAGATAAGCAAATTATATGTCCTAGAGCCACGGCGTACCTTACATAACCAAGGGACTTTCTTCAGCGCGATGGTGTGTGTGCCAACATCGGCAATGACATCTCTTGTTATCGTTTCCATCACTTTCAAGACCCCAAATTTTTAACCCTTTACAACTGCTGTTTTTTGTAAGACACTTTAATATCTATCCTAAAATAGCTGTTTCCGTATAACCTGCTCTACTATGCTGAAGGAGAAGCGCGGATTTTGTCTTCCAATCCAATCTTTCGTTTTAGATCTTTCTAATATCCGGTCAAAGAGGTATGCTTCCTTCTTCCTCAGTCGCACAGCAAACGATAAGATCCGTGTGCCTGAGTTTATGTTTCCTACCAATAATAATTTGAAGAAGCCGTTACTTCATGATTTCATTCAACTGCATTCCACCTACGAACAGGTGCAATGATGGTGTAGCCCTATCAAGTGTAAGTAAGAAAAGTACGTTTATTTTATATAAAATATGATATATATTTGAACTGTACTTATTTTTTACTACGAATATATATTGTGCTCAAAACAGTTCTTGGTGCTTTTAAGTTCTTGAAGAATCATGCACATTATAATATAAATATATATTATATTTGTCGTTACATTGTCGGACCCGACATAAGATGTATGTACATATTTACTTTGTGTAATAGCAAGGAACCAGCTGGCCTGAATAATTAAATCAGGACACACTGAGTTAGATTGACTTACGTTTTCCTCACCCCTCTTGCAATTTACGTACCTCAAAAGACTGGAACTAGCATCAGAACTTTAACACATTTTTAAACGCAAAAAAATTGTAATTTTTTTAATTTAAATTTTAAACCGATCCCAGAATCATTTGTTTATGAAGGCATCCTTTCAATAATAGGTTATTTTAATAAATACACGGTACTGAATGAGTGGAGTAACCAAAAACAAATTATCTTGTTGTAAATGAAATGTTGCATTTTGTATCTCTGTAATTTGCGGTTTAAGGGACGGAGCTTTACCTAAATTTTGGTCTAAAATTATTCCTTTTCACGGAAATAAACGCTAGTTATACATTCACTACGTTGTTTCTAATTTCTATGATAGTTTTAATTTATTTATGTAGCATTAATATTGTATTGAAGGATTGTTATATAAAAAGATGTCATTTTAGTTACAACATACAAGGAAGGCTTTTAAAGAAGGGATGAAAAATTACAAATGGCTGCTACAAAAAGTAAATTTTCCGTATACATACATAACAAAAATTTTGTATGAGTTTTTCTGTCTCTTATGAATATTGTAGAGCACGTCTGCGAGCCGCACTAATGAAAGGTTTTATGCCAGCGGTATATACTCACAGCACCAGATAAAGGCAATTTAGGCACAATTGTATGAGAAATCGATTCCAACGAAAAATGTAATATCCATATTAAACAGTCATTCCAACTTTACATATAAACCGCGGATTTGACAGTTATATCTGTTAAATTATCTCAACCTCGTTTGTGCTCTAACTTTTCTTGGATTCGGTAATTGGATGTTAGGATATTGTCGTTTATGGGATGTGAACGATCGACTCTTTGAAATCTCGTTACACCAATTTCTTACTCCGACGAATCGTCAGAGTGGGATGAATCAAAATATTTATAAATTTCTGAGCGTCCGTTTTATTTCCTGCCCAATATCCGTATACAATTAAAATGTATCAATTCACGTATATGTTGTTTTTATAGTAATAGATAGTGTTTGGAACAGTAATTTTCAAAAAATCTAAAATATATTTAGGATGGGTGAAGCTTTACTGATATTTATGTAAACTGACAGACAGAATCGAACAAAACTTTCGATCCTGTCAGAGACATCTGAAGTAACTACCTCTCCAGATAACATATAAATGTAACGTTAAGCGTTATTTCTTAGACAAAAAAAAACTTTTATTACTAAGGGACATCATAAATCTTATGATGTCTCAGACAACAATTTCAGATCGTAAATCAACAAAAGCCAAAGCCTGTTGCCTAAATCATCCAACATTTTCTTACTTAGGATAAAAGCTTATTCAGCGTACAAAGAAGTACGCAAGAAAATTAAGATATCGTTGGCGGTAGGTGACCGAAAATTATGCTGATTGACAGAGACTTTCATCTCGTCTGACTGAGATCACGGCCGCTGTGAAGTAAGCGACACGTCGGTTAAAATGTAAAGATAAAATAATAAACTAATGTAATATATCTGAATCAGTGTTTTCCATGTAATTCTTAGTTTACTGAAAAGATAATAAAAATTCTAAAATCATAGAGAACTGTAATTAAAGTACGAGAATAATTAAATTGAATTGAAGGTAAAATAACAATATGAAATTCCTTTGTGCTTTGTAATCTATTTCAATAATTTTGTTAATTTAAATCTGACGGTGCGGCACTTTATGTGCCGTCTGTAGTCGAAGTCGGCAACATGTTTACAAACATCATAAATTTCAAAAAGCCCGCTGGCATAACACATTTCCGAGCCCGTTCGGAATTAGAAAACAGAAAATTTACTTTGATTCAAAAAAGTTATCTTCGCCCAATAATCGATCTAATCAAGAACAGCACTTTTAACATATTCTAAATAAAAATAAACTCCATATAAATGAAAACATTTTTATTTAAATTATTCACACAATATTGTTCTCACCTGACTTTTTGGCACTATTCCCTTTCCCACCATTCTTATTTCTTCTCGGATACAGATTTATCTTGCTCTGACCGCACCCCATCACCGACTATATATTACATATCAATAATGTTTAAACACTTCACTGCACTTCGCGTATATATATTAGGGCTATTATTATCGGATAGCAAGCATTGTTAAAGCCTTAATTTAGGTTTCATTTGTTTCTTGTATTGATCGTGTCAGCACTTTCAGTTAGCGACGTTCCTTGGACTTCCTGAAAAATAAAAAGTTGTGTCATTTTTATTAATGAAATTCATTGTTTTGTTGAACAACGATGGAGTTTGGGACAAGTTGCAAATGGTTACATTTATTTGTCTTACGCAGAACTGAAGTTAATTTAATTTGCTAGTTTGCTTTTTGATCAGGTCGACTTTTTATAATCTTTATGGCCGGGGACAAATATTTTTACGTGCATGCATATGTTTTTTTAACTGTGAAGGAACGAATCCTGGAACAGGATGATGTAATAACAATTTGCTCGTTCCTAGCTTTAGTAGTGCGCTTGAAAAGTCTGATGATTACAATGATGCAAGCTTGGGGGAACCACAAAAAGCTGTAGGGGGTATTTGTCACAATTGATGAAGATATTAAGCAATGGCATGCTTTTTCGGACATAAATAAGAGGTTACTTTATAAAAACTTACAGTAGAAATGGGTCCTCTATTAAGTCACTTGCTATATGAATAAATATATCTTAAATGAGACTAATATTTTTCGGATTACTACGCGTATTTTGTTATTTTAATAACTATGTAATCGAAACGTTTCGATTGCTGCAAAGTAATATTCCAAAAAATGTTAGTTTCATTTAAATGAATACTCGCGAAAGTTTTAGATTTCATAATGGATATAACTGTTAAAATTATAGATTACTATATAGGTTGATCTATGGAGCAAGATACGCTAAAAATAATCTATAAAAATATTGTTAATGAGTTGTTAGCCAATTGTAAAATATTAAAAGATTTACTTAAAAAATACTCTCTACTTGTTACGTTTTTAACTAGCAATTAAAATAACTGACATTCAACAGTCTCAGTTATTATTTTTTTTCAAAAAAATATCTTAGCTATTTCGGTGAAGCAATTAAAAACTTCAAAACTTTAAGTAAAACACGTATCTGAATCCTGTAACAAAACCCCTTTTTCAACACATTATTAAAACGTATTATCTCATAATACTTAATGTATTACTACAAACATTAAAGTATTATGAGATTAAAAAACCTTTTCTTTATTAATATTAGATTTTTTCAATGTTTGTATTACGTTTTATTTTTTATACACAACATTTATACGAAATCCTTACAAAGAAAAAACACTTAACTGGGATTGATTCAACTCAAAAAATTGTTAAATCTCGGCATAAAATTAGCTCAATTATACTTCTTATGGGTCGGAGTTTTAGGGGAAAAATTAAACTTTTATATTAAGTGTACTTTCGGGGTAAATAAACCGTTTTGTTTTATGCTTCCATTTAATATGCTCGTTTGAGTTTGTCTTGTTGTTGTAATAATAAAATATTATTTTTTTAGATATTAAGTGATTTGAGGTAATCGTCGTAATATGAATGTTAAACAAATTTCCTTGCTTTTAATACAGATATAATACACAATTCTTACCACTTCTCTAGGCTAATAGTATCCAAATTTTTATTTAACTCCAATTTTTTCCCATGACGGCCTTACAAAAGCTACCCTACAGATACCCCAGAAACTTACTTGTAAATATTTCAGTGTGCAGTTTGTACAGAAATATGAATAAGGAAATAAATATCTGCGTATATTTTACTTTGAACATGTATGAACGGAATCAACATCTGTCTGTAAAATACTTTTATTCAGTTAATGACATACTTTTTGATTTTACAGACCATCCATCCTGTATGTGACAACGAATAATAATGTTTTAATTTTATTGTTTAGAACTAATTATTATGTAGCGAAATTCAGCGCGTCCAGTATACAATTATTACTATGAAAAGAAGACATTTTATAGTTCTGAAGGAAATGCTTTAATTGCTTTCCACAGGTGTACAAGTCAGAGACATCTATCTTGACAAGCCATTAATAATATATTGATTAATTGTAGCAGAAACATTTTTTCAGTCGTCTATTTGTATGAAAAGATAGTAATGATGTAATATTTTTATATGCGGCTCCGTATTAAGCTAATTATGAAATAAGAATTTAAAAAACCCACAGATAATTTTTCTAGTCTTTTTTATTCCTTGTTTTGTAAATACGTTTATAAATAGATTAATATAGGGTGATATATGTGTTAAAAATATAATACCCTTTATCTAATTCTTAATCTAGTATAAATGTATGTGAAAACTATCCTGAACTTTCAGATTTATGTGCTGAATCATAGCCTCGAACATTTTTCTACCAAAAGACCAACAGGTTGATCAGATAATGGGAATTGGCTAGACTTATTTTATTTCGCATTCTGTACCGTTTAGAATGATTTATTTGAAGGCGTATTGAAAACGTACAACTTTTTGAATTGTGTTACAATGTTGAATTATCGGTCTAACAATTTTTACTACATATAAATTTTAATATACATCTAATAGTTTTTAGTCTTCAATTTTATCCTCAAAGAGAACGTGTCTCGTTAAAAGTGAACAAGTTTACTTGCTTGTTTGCTAATTTCTCGAACAATATATGTACCCAATTAAAAATTCCACATCGAACGAAAACCACAAAGCCCGCTCCGTTAAGTGGCCTCCTTGCAGCCCTCTGAGTCTGATAAAGGGTCCGAAGTCACTTATATGCTAAGTGTATCTTATTAACAATGAACTGTGTGCCGTGGCAATGGACCTTTATCTATTGTTACAGGAGTGCAACTTCATATATTTGCTTTATAAGATTCAGGGGAGCCCTTATATAGAATGGAATTAAAACTACGTACATATACAAAAACTTCAAATGAAAATATTCTTCGACGTAAATTCGTTATTCTCTTTATACTATTTAATAAGTTTTATGACGACATCGAGAAAGTTAGACTTTAAAGTGGAGACTTCTTGAACATATTTGGTTTGAATCACCTGGGGTTTTCTGACATGCGAGGAATGATTAGATGGTAGTTTTTATAGTTACGTTCTTTTCAATGAGTATTTGTGATGTCAGTTCTCGGCTCTACCGCTGTAATATATTCTTTTTCTTCTAGAATTCGTTTCTTCATCGCAGTTACTCATCATTTATTTTATAACAAGAGTTGGGATTAGCTAGTCAAACAGTGTGTGGGACTCAATTCAAAACAATCGTAAATAACTAACAAAATATTAACCGTAAAAAATTTTAAATCACGGTGTATATTTGAAATTATTCATTTACGTCAAATGTTTTAAATTATGGTATAATTACGGTAAAATTGTAGCGGTATTTTAAATAAACAATCAGGGTTGGTTTCCGTCTAAAAATAGGATTTTATTTGAACTGAAATTAGCATGAACGGAGCCGAGAGACGTTACGAAACATCCGTCTTCCTTATAATATGTAACAGAAATGAACCATGAATTTGAAATAAAGATAATTAATTTTTAATAATTAATGACATTTAATCGTCTGTTATGCTAGCTGTTGAATGGATTGGGTACGTAAGACAACCATATAAAGTTTAAGTACCAAGAAAGGTACCAACAAAAACACAAAAAGCAATCTATTAGAAGATAGACGTAGAAGTAATTCGTAATATTACAGACGTCTAACAGAAACCGTTGTAACTGTATCAAAGAAATTGAATTTTCTGTAAGCTGTGGCGAAAATAAACGATTCGCAGCACAGCTCGGGTATGCGGACGGTTATTGTTTTGTAAAAATTGATTTGTTTTTCCTAAAATATTTATGATATGTGTAAAGAGAAACGATAGCAGATGTTAAAACTGACGATAAAAATGATTAAGGACGATTTGTCGGTGGGAAGAAAAATAAACGGATCATAAATACAGCGTTTGCTTTGTTTGAGTAATAAATCTTTAGTCAAGTATCTCTTACTTTGATGCCGACGTATCCAGTATACGTGATATTATTTCAGAATGCATTCGACGGGCTTGTTATTAATTGTTTTGAACTGTCAATGCCGTTTATTAATAAATTAATCAAATAGTATTAAAAAAAAAACAGTGCATATAACTTCGATTTATCAGGTATTAATAAATTTGATGATATTTTTTAATTATTTGTTCATTTTTTGAATATCTATATAATAAAAGTAAGTCGCGTCAGTTCCGTTATTTATAACTCGCTAACGGCTGTACCGATTTGGCTAAAACTTTTTGGGCAGATAGATTGAAACCAGGAGATGGAGATAGGATTTTATAAATAGGAGATGGGATTAAGCGTTTTTCACCAAATCCGACCACGTTTATTTGTGCCACACACGTGACACAAAACGTCACAGAGAATACAAGTCATTATGAAATGTGATAAAACAAAAACGAAACTGACTCGCTCTGAGTCTAATCTTGAAGTTCACGCGAACGAAGTCGTGGGCACAAACTAGTATTTGTATAAATAATGTTTAAACACATAGATATTTTGGCTCGGGGTTTATCTTTAACGGCTATATTCACAAAGAAGTCTGATAACGAATCTGTTCGTTATAGAAATGGCTAGGTTTCTTATGGAAAATAAATATACTTTCAAAGTCAATAATCTCTGGATCCGTCACCTTTGATATTTTTGATTGTACAGGATTGCGTACTATTTGTGATATTGTAAAAGCAAGATCAGAAAACATGTTTAAAGTTAATATATTGTGTACAGGTTATTAATGCAGAACAGAATTTTCTTTAATGTTAGCAATGTATATAAGGTTTTAAATTTTTGCATATACTAAATAAGATATTTGTAGTTATGTAACATATATCCTATTATAAGACAAACAAAATTTTCGTTTGTCTAACTAGATATGTCACTATAAATCGAAGATATAATTTAAATAAATGAATCGAATTTTACCAATGCAAATCAAAACAGAACGTATGCTATAGTCCTCGAAACAAAAGCTCCAATAGGAATCTGTACAATACAGAAGTGGGATGACAAAAAATTTTGCTTTACACATATTTTTTTATTGACATATACATATTAGTCCAAAAGATTTTATGAAAGATTAGGAATACTGAAACTGAATTGAGAAAATCCACTATTAAGTTCTTTAATTTATATAACACTGTTAATGGTACATTATTAAAGGTAAATAACGCTAAATTGTTTATACTAAATATATTATTAAAGACATGTGATATTTAACTACATTGGGTTTAATGGCAGCTTCTTTCTCAAAAAATAATCATTTTCTTAATATCGATAAAATAAAAATTAATTATTAATCTAAAATAAAAGGCCTAGTTCCTCCTTATTACATTAAACAACAGCCAAAGTCTCATCAAAA
Organism: Danaus eresimus; assembly: GCA_018231745.1. Lineage (NCBI taxonomy): Eukaryota > Metazoa > Arthropoda > Insecta > Lepidoptera > Nymphalidae > Danaus > Danaus eresimus. The sequence continues at coordinate 13,388 of DVQP01001828.1, forward strand.
TGGTTTCACAGAATTAGAGATAAGACGAGACAATCAGGCAAACGAGAAAAATATCATAACTTTAACGAAGTGTTACACAGAGTATGCCAGTTTGATCGATTGATATTTTTTGTATTAAAGTTGGGTCATATACAATTTATATCATCATCGTATTATGTAAATGTTCTGCTGTGTAATATTTCTTTCATATCTAGCAAAAACGAATGACAGTATTTTTGAAGTAGCAAAAAGGCCCTTTCAGAAGTTAAAGTAGCTTTAGGCGTTAAGCACAGTTTCAAACTTAAAGCAATTCCAGGCTTCAGTTCTATATAACTTTCTATTTGTAATTACTTCAAGATAAAGTATCACTGGAATAATTTTCACTCACAGCTGAAACAAACGTTATCGGAATATATATGCATCGGTCCAAGTAAGTTTGATTGGGTCTTAATTAAATGTAGACCTAGCCCTGGAATTTGACACAGAATGATAAGTAAAGCGATGCAATTAACTTTCCATTGAATTCTATTGATATCTTTATGTTATGGTTTTGAAATATATATATTTAAATTATTTGAATTTTTTTTACAGGATACCAACTATCAGACACTATTTTTATTTGTACAATTCAAACTACATAGAGTAATATTGGAGAGCGAAGGCTTTCATTGTTTGAAGGGGTGTGAGTAAACTGGTTCCCTAAATAACAATATTTGATCAGCGAGGAGATTGCCACTGAAAGTGAACAACTATGTATATGTATATAA
>DVQP01001829.1:0-14124 GCA_018231745.1 Danaus eresimus
TAGGGAAAACAGTTGGTCATAGTAATATTTTAGGTTTTGGACAACATACTTTCTCATTGTTTTATTTTTACTAAAAGATTTAAAGCAATATATTTTTTTACAGCAGCGGATATTTACTATTGCTATAAAAACGTATGGATATTTTTTTATAGTATCTGTTTAACTTAAAAATGCGGTAGAACAGTTAAAACCTACCATTTTACTAATTTTTGAAGCTATAATGTTATTATTATTATTATTCTAAAATTGTTTTTTCAGCTGTCAAAGACAGCAGTTCGTTTTGTTGCTAATTAAAAATTTTATAAATACCCCAAATATTACAGGAATTCCTGTTACATTTCTAAAAGTAGAGGCGCTAGAGGTCCTTAATCACACTCTAACCCAATCTTGTTTGGTTTTCCGTTCTTTCCCCAACCCTTATGGTGGTACCATTCCTAAGATAATCTTGAGGGCATTTGTTCTTTGGTCATTTAATAAATTCTAGAAGTCAAATGACACTCTATTTATCTTTAAATTTTTATGAGATATTCAATTACTACCATCAAAGATAGTGTTTTTTATTCGGCTTCCGTACATTAATGTTATTACTATTATACAATTAAAGCGGAGAATAACATCAATTTTTTCTTAGTTAGTATTTCAGAATATATAGACCTTAGATCACACACACATTTTTGTAAACTCATATTTCAAATAAACTTGAAAGTACACGTTTTTTTTTTAATCAATTAATTTGTTTTTGTTACAATAGATATTGTAAAATGGGGTATGAGAAAAGAAAACCCCATGAAAAAATACATCCATACACGTTATCGTGCCATGCATCCATGCCTTTTGAATAACAAAATAGATTTTTCAATATATTTTTTTCATATGATACACTGTTCACAGAATAGTTGGGTTAAATGACTTTTATTTTGTTAGTTACAAATCCTTAAATTTTTACTTTCTACAGGTCATCGTTAATCTGTAGATAATATGTTTACAAAAGTGCTAATTATTCTGTCTTTAAAAAAATCACTTTTTTCATATTAATATATATTTTAAATGTTTTTATAGTTTACATTCATATTTAAAAGGGATTTTTAACAAACTTTAAATTTACAATTTCATATTGGTAACATTAGTTAAGAACTACAATGTATGTTAAACTTTAGTTAGTTATGAAACGTTAAATAATTTCCTTTTAAATTTCTTTGACTTTTTCACATCGCGAACAAACAGTGTATTTTTATTATTATTATTATTTTAGTATTATTTTTTGGCGCTCTATCCGAATCTTCAATCCATTGTTGCTCAAACAAATTTGCATTTGGGATTTTAATAAAATAATTGCGGATTCACCAGGTATTTTAATAACGCAAGTTTGATTTTTGTAGGGTTGAAACAAAAAAATGTGAGTAATTCGTCATACTGTTGGAAATAGAAAATCACGCTCGCAAAAAAGATTAAAAATACTTCATCCAGATAATACTTATTTTAGAATCGACTACGCATGTATTGTTAAGGACTATAGTATAAATTAAAATGAATTCTGTGGAGAAAAAACCATTTGTTTAAATACTTATTTCATTTGAAACTATTTCCCGTTTTTTTATTACTATTACATTATTAAAGTAATTATGTATACATCATATAAACTTTATGGAATTTTTGACCACGGACGTATGTACAGATGCATTTTCATTTTAAATAAAATGAACAAAAATATTCTCGTACCATAAAACTTTATGACAACAAATTAAAAATGCACACGCCACTGAGTGGCACCAGAGAGTAAAATAAATTAATTATGAGAGGACATTTTTAATATAATACTGTTATTTTTTGCATCCCTCATCTGCTCTCGAATGCTAACATAATTATTTATGTTGCGGCCTTTTTAACGATATTTCTGTTATAAGCTAACAATCATTGAATAAATTTATACAAAAAGCTTTTATACAATTGTTACCTAACATTAGAAATGTGGAACTGTTTCTGTTTATATGGCAATACTGTTAATTACATTACATCTATTAATAATTTAAAAATTTGTTTATTAATTTAGAAAAAGTTGTGGAACATATTTGAATTTCCTGTACTGATTTATAAGCAAGACTATGTTAGGTAATTTTCGCTACGTAATGAAGTCAAGATACATTATCGTTATCCACGACCGAACGATAGACTCTCAAAGACTCTCGGTCTGGCTGTCTGTTTTTTTTTTCTGTCTGTCTCCGTCATAATATACGCAAGGATTCCTTTAATTTAATTTTTAGTTTTCGACCAGCCTGCTTTAGAATATTCCATGATTATGAGAAAGTTTTGTTCTATTGGCCTGGTTGAGATATTGCATTGAATCAAGTTACGAACAAGGTTTTGGTTAACAAATTTCATATCACAAGATTCAGTAGTTCCTGTAAATTTATAAAAAATCACGTGAGTGTTCAAAAATAGGACTTCAAAAAGATCAATTCGAAAAGTATCTTCTGCTACCAAATGTATGTATGTTCTGTGATAAACTATTACTAAAAACTCGGTAGTTATTTCCTTAGAACTCAGATTTTTCAAAATAATATAATATAAACAATTCATAACAAAAAATCCCTGGTCTGTCACACACTTGTATTATAAATATCGGACACATCTCCACATAGCATACATTGAACTAGAATGATGTGAAGACAAATGAAATGTAGTAATATACAAGTTTTGTCATTAATCACCTGTCTACCCTTTTTAAAAACATATTCCACAGAATTAATTATTTTAGATTTAGTTTGTAAATAAATAATAAAAGCTTGGAACAAAACCTCTCTACATACGGTCTTTCGTTATTGCAAAGAAAATTTATATTTTCAAATCCATCAACGACATGTTTATTTGTAATATAATAAATGTTATGTTGTATTTAATTAATTTAAGTAATAAAGATGATAAGTAAATCAGAAATAAATATTTTGGTTTTATATTATAAATAGAATTAAAAGCACTTTGATATTATTGTTATTGTTTCAATTTAGAATATTGAATTATTTTGTAAAAACAGCAAATTCGAATTTTGATTTTAATTGGATCTTTGGATATTTCGTTTACTCAGATCATTAAACAATCCAGAGGGAAGAGAACTGAGTGAATCGCAGGACATAATACAATAGCCTGTCACTCTTTGTGATGTACTTAATCCGGGTGGCTTTATCTTAGAAGTAGCCATCAACACAAAAGCCCGAGGAAATTAATTGCTATGTAATGAAACAGTATGTATTTTTTACATTGCTGTTACCAAAATTTTTAGACATTTGTTTGATGCTCTCAATGCTCTTGCATTGCTCTCAAAAACTGTTTTATTGCAAATGATTTTTATTCAATATATTATAATTTTACTTAATGAGAGGCACGTCTCATCGTTAAAGTATCCACCATTAGTTACTGTTGTTTACTTCGATGTCAAATTTTTGTTGTCTGATGAAATTCATAAATTGTTACCGACATTGTTCTATGGGGAAACATTTGACTAAGTTTTCATGAATATGTTACAAACATTAACCATTGACGTTGCTATGATGTTGTGTTAATTAACTTGAATAATCTAATGACCCAATTATAAGCTTTTTAAATATTAAAATGATACTTAATACTCTTATATAATACTGTTAATAAAGATTAGTATTACAGATTAGTTACATTTATTATTATAATACAAAGTTATAAAATACACAGCTCAACTACAACAAACTATAAGTAGGACGAACTAAATAATTAAACCGATTTCGCAATAGGAAAAATGCTTCAAGCAACTCATTAAAATATTGCAAAAATATAGTCATCTCTATGGATAAACTTGTATTAAATATATTTAAGCCAATTGGACATATCATTTGACATATTATATCTATTTACAAATCTACCGTGAAATCCAGTTAGGAAGAGTAACGAAAATATGTAGTTTGAAATAAAAATTGGTTATAATTTTGAAAGCAATTTATAATGAGATATAAAAGAGGAAGTATTATAAGAAATAGTCTCATAGAATATAAGAAAAACTGAAGAGAAATAAAAGAAGGCACACTTAAATAGTAAAAGTATGAAACTATAAGCAGAACAATTTGTTTCATGGAAAATAAGATGAAAGATGTATTTCAAATAGAAAGAATCATAAATAATGAAAAGCCTTGTAAGCTTAAGCGTAAAAGTATTTTTTGAAAGATATTAACAGTGAGTTTTTTGTACTTATCTTTTCCAATTAATTACAGTTATACTATTGCTATAATTTTTATAACCATGACTTGAAAATAAAAAAATTATGAAGCATTCGGCAGAACATTGAATGCCAATATGACAGCGCCAATGGCTTGCACCATCTAAACTTATAAGCTTTTAAGCTATTAAACTTTTCACTTGTTTATGATAGTGCTTTTCCGTATTTGCATGCTGTTATGAGAAATTATAACAATAATTAATTTTATCCCCTATTAGATTTCTTCTCGGTTAATTTTATATTCTTATTCCTATTTACTAATTATTAAGCTGAGACTAAACCGCTCTTTTGCAAATTTTATAAAATAATTGCCCCTCAATAATCAGTCCAATATCTACAATGCAATAACAGGTTTCGTAATACATTTTTATTGCAAAATTTTAGGTCCATTTTTATTAACGTACTATAAAATGGAAAAACACCTCTATAACTCGTTGAAACATGTTGCCAAAACAAAGACGGCGAACTTTATTCAATAGTGATTTTATTTATTCGCATTAGAATTAATTTCCACTTAAAATGAAAATAAAATGCGTTTCATTTTATCTTTCCCAGTTGAATAGTCCAACGATTGATATTTGAATATAATACACTATATGATCTCTCAACATTCACTGTAAAAGGTCCTCAAGGGTACTCGAACTCTGACTCGGCCTGAATTATGTCAAATTCATATCAACGAGCCAACGACATTATGGACCAACCAAATTAATCGTTAATCAACGTGTTATTATGTATATGTAATTAGTTATTTGTATTCATACCTAGGCGTAAATTGGATCCCTGCTCCATCCAAACTCCAAAGCGTAAAGTCGGCTCCTGTGCAGATCATTTAGTTTGCACGTGACTTAATTAATTCTACAATATTATTTTTAAGATATACGATATTATAAAACAGATTTTTTCAAATAAATGTTTTACTTTTTAATAAATGACTTAAAAATCCTGTTACATATAGTTGTAATACTTAAAAAATGTAATAATGTCAATGTCTTAGGATCTAATAATAGTTAATTTCCTCATTTAATTGAATTCTAACGAGTTTAGACAGTAGTTCTTACATTCAATTTTTCATTGTAGCGCTTTAACGGATATTTAAAAATTAAGGTCATATATACGGTTTTATTCATTTTCAAATTTTATACTAAATTCTTACAAAAAATATCTATTACTTGTAGTTTGACACTTCGAAGGCTATTTCCACATTTTAAAATAACTATTTGTTGATAAATAAACGACTAAAATTGCCTAAAATATTAAGTTATCTGTTCTCTCTTATCGTTTTATTCAATACTGTTCCAATTTGATTATATTCATTTAATTTTATAATATGTATGTATGTACATGTATTATTTCTTTTTTATTATTTCTGTCATATAATTACAAATCTTATAAACGTCTTAAGTAATGAACAAAGAAAACAAACTGCTAATGAATTTCGTCAAACCTTGTTCTTTCATTCTCACCTAATAGTCACAAACACTTTACATACACTTATAACGTAATTTAATCTGTATTCGTTTTATATAAAGTGGCAGAGTGCAAGACTTCCTAACCCAGTTAGAGAATTAATACCTTAAAAGCCGCGCACCCATTCAAAGTTACTGAAACAAAATTATAATAATTGATCGAAGAGACATGTAGTAAGCATTTTAAGATGGCTTTGAATATTTGTCACGTTATGTACATTCATATTAAAATATTATTAATCGTGATTTAAACTATCTCCAATTTTATATACATTTCAGATATAATGAAGTCAAAAAGATGCGTATGTCGTGTTTGAAATTTTTTTCATCAGCGAATAGTTATAAAGTCCTTAGTCGTATCCCTGACATCCCAAACTCTCATATAGAACGCTTAGGAAACAGAAATTAATAAATTTGGTTGTTTTAATAGTAATTAATTAATGATGAAGATATTAGCTATCTAGTTTGGTGTCACGACTTAGAAACGGGACATAAAATTTTTAGGGACTAATAAATATTTAAAATATAAACGAGTATTCTCACCATTAGACCTGTCGGTCTTGAGCGTTGTCACTCTTACATTAATTTGAAAATCTAGAAGCCAGTAAGAAACAATGAGATACCTACCGAAGTAGTAAAATGCATTTACGTATTTAAAGAAAAATATACAGAACAATATTTATCCCTATTATATTATTAATATATTTCTTTCTGCTTTCATTTTTTTCTACGTATATTATCACATCGCTGAAGTAAAATTTTGGCAGAAAACGAACATACTCTTGATTTTACGTAAAACATCGTTTATTTCGAAATATCACTATGTAAAAATAATCAAAAAACTGTAAATAAAAAAAAGGCAGCAATGCGTTTAAAAAGAACAGACTATTGTCCATACTAAACTCTTGTTGACCCTGAAAATGTATAAAGTTGAAACTTTATAAACCTGTTATGTAAATCGAAACGGGTTGAAATGAAATTTAATAAATAAGCATTTATGAAATATAAGACAAAGTATGCAATGAATGTAGTATTAATAGCATTTAAAATGTTAATCTTAGACTGCAAGCACTCTCTTAATAGTTCGATTAAGCTAAGTAGAGGGATGCAGGTAAAATCAAGGAAAGATGTCGGATTACATTATGGCAATCGTGTAGTAAACAGACCTTTGTTCATCAATAAAGACTACATTTCCCTTAATTTCTTGTCTTGCTATTTCTTTTTTTTTATCATGTCCTACTTGTATTTCACTTTTTGAAAGTCATTACATTTTGCAATGAAATCGAAAATTATACGTGTATATTTATCCGATCTCAGTTTTGTAAGTGAACATTTTATTATAATAAATTAATAGAAGCATGATGTATATTATAATTATTCAAAGATATTAAGAGGCAGCTCGGTGAGTAACGACGACGCAAACATGTATAGAAAAACTTTGATATTTATACGCATACATATATCAGATATATCAGATTATGTCCGCGATGATAATGATGACCAATATTATATAGTGTACAAGGTACAAAAGAAATAAAAACTGGAACTTTACTGAAATTGTCCTATAAATTATTTGATTAAGGGTATTAAAATCCTATTTAAATGAAACCAATATTTTTCGGACAAACTACGCGTGATTTATTTATTGTTGAAAAAACTACATACTCCCGACGTTTCGGTTACTTAACAGCAACCGTGATCACCCGTAGCGTAAACAACTGGCTGTAATGATACACAAAGAAGTTTATTAAAATGTTTAATACATCACTTTTTTTCTAAATTTATGAAAAAATAGCTAATATTTAAGCTCTGCTTTGGTTAGCATTAAATTAGGATAATAACTTCTAAACAGTTTGTCGAGATATAATAAGACACTATATCACATAACCGCTTCACCAGGAATTCTGAGAAAATTCACAAAATTCTCCAATAATATTTTAAAAATGAAGCTGAACGAAAGTAAATTACGATGTCGAATTGCATTTAAGTTATGTTATTATCTTATTATTTTCTAGTAATAAGAATTTGCATTTCATATTCTCATAGTATATAATTTGAGTAATGGTAAGAACAAAAATAAAATTTGAATATATATTATAAAGTGGTTTACTACAGAAACATTTTCTAAAAGTCGCAACTGTACAAGTTAATTATTCGAGAAAATCGTTCAAAAGTTTTTGCGATTTACTCAAGAAAAGTCATTCAAATGAAAATAATCTTATATCATAAAATGTATGAAAGACCATCTGTCAAAATGGAAGCTTGATAACTATAAAATATCACATGTAGATTTTTTTTATTTTTCAGCATTAATAATTACAAGTATAAGGAACCCACGTTTTCTTTACCGTCCCCTTCTCTGGTAAACCTCCGACTGTTACATCTTTGTAAGCGCGTTATCTCCTTAAAATTATTGCCTTATTGTGATCATAATTGACAATAAAATAGAAATTACCAAAAAATTTTTAACTTGTTTCATTTCTTTCTTATTATATAATTTGGTTAAAAGAGATGAATGAATGACTTAAGTATTAATTTATTCAAATAAATTCTAAATTGAGATTTAAAATAGAATAGAAAATTAAGTCATTAGATATTCAATCATTTAAACTTGTGTCTAGTCACACATAATCAAAAAATATTTTTTTGGTGTATTATATAAACACAGATAGGTTACAAAACATTTTTTAATAGTATTTTATACTAATAAAATATATATCTGTTAATTTTAGCATTTATATGATATTATTTTAGATAATTTTATGTGTTTGTATAGTTTCAATGTTATAATGAACGTGCGACTATTGTAATAAGAAGCGACAGTTTGAAAAATTGAAATTATTTTCCTTGTTTATTTTATTAGGCTCTATTATGTAGAAAGCTTTGAAATTGATTAAAGAAATTATGAAAACATTTAATTCTACAAAAGGAGATACTGTTTAAAAGCTTCATTATAAAAAAAAAAACATTCATTAAATATAAAAAAGTTCATTATTGAAATAAACTGATCAATTAAAACTGATGGTTTATAATTAAAATATATTTGAAAAAAACAAACATACCGATTAAAATATCCAACAGTGACTTTCATAGCCAAATTATTAATTAATATTATTATTAAATGTAGTTCGTCATTTATTTCATCATTCAATACTAATTGGACTGAAGTGTCATATTCAGTTTGATATAAGAGAGACATTCACTTATTTACTTAGAAGAGAGAGTATAAAAAGTTGTAAAGAATTAAAGTCAGTATAGACAAAAGCGTTTTAACAGCCTTGGAACTCTTGCACCAATAGATCCTGACACCAATTGGTCTTACCCTGTCGCAGTCAATCCTACAGATTTCGGAGCCGTTTGGAGGGAGAATATCAAAACGTTGTAGTGTTATTGTACATGACAACTGATTTTACATTGACAAAATAAACTCATAAGCAGTTCTTTGGAAGCCATATTAAGCTAATCTGAAAAACCGGCTAAAAATAAACCCCTAAAGCATCGGAGGGAACACGTAACTGTGAAGTGATGAATATTCGGAATAATGGTTGTTGACGCAACGACAATTTCTGAGTTGAAAAAATGTTCTTAAGTGTCTCGCGACAAATAAAACACCAGCCAACCACGAAAACTAGACTTATAATTAGCTTATGAAAATGGGATTCCATAGGTCCTTATTAGGACGGATAAAATATATATTTTTAGATTACAAAAAATCATTTAAAAAGCTTTTGTTTCATCATCAAGAGCAATTACGCCAAGTATTCCTCAAGGGTTACATTTCTGTTTCTGTATTAAGGATTTGCGATGATATTACTAAAGAATTTAAAGCATTTTTTTTGGATAAAGTATGAGTAAAAAGTAATTAAATCGTCGGAAATATTTCTTTTAATTAGATGAATTAAAATGCAGTTAACAAAAATTAGGTCAAAAAACCGAGTACTTTCAAAAAATGTAATTTCGAAAATAAATTTTAAAGTTTACAATCTTTAATTTACTTGTTTCTGATTATTAGTTAAATATCCTTGAATTGCTATTTACTTTATTAGTCTTATGTTAATATGGATTTAACTGTTTACTAAAAAAATATAGTCATATTTCTGTTTTTTGTTTAACGAACGCACTTTATTTATTAAACTTCTTATGGCATTGATTTCCTGTATATTTTCATGATAACAATTAAATACAAGAAACCAATATTAACCTTTTCTTATGTTTTTTATGTCATTTTTGTCTTATTATATAAATATAAAAATATGTATATTTGATATCAATACATTTTTTCAGTCCGATTTATAAGTTTAGTCTTGAATATTTTACTTAAGATATATACATTAATAAGGCTGATTTTTTTCAAAATTATCTCAATCTTGAGTTAACCCTTGAGAACTTGATTTTTAAATTAGTATATAAGAGCTACCCAACCAGCTCCTTGTAAATGGGTATACAATGATGCAAGCTGTGTTCATATCGCTTTTTGCTTTTCGTAAATTTGCGGTTAAAACAATTAGAATAGCTTTACTGTTATAAATATGAGCATTCGCCTAAGAACCACAGTATCGTTTTAGGATAATAAATGATTTTAAATTTTTTACTTACACCAATAGTTTAACAATATAATAAACGTGAAATATTAAAATTATACTACTTATTGATATAACTATAAGTAATTTTCATATATCGACAATATTAGATTGTTTGTGAAATTATAAACTATTCCAGTATCCATTCGCCCTTACTCGCCCGCATCGTCTTAATAGCGGTAGACAGGTCCGTGCTAATGAGAAAAATAATGAGTACTGTAGGGGTCTAGATACTCACCACTTTGACGTACACCGCTCGTAATACCGATTTTCATTATCCGTGAAGTAAATATTAATGCATTCAAATCTAATGGTAGATGAAGCTTTATCTCAACCATAGTCTAAATCAAATTAACATCAGTTAGTCCACAATTCAATAAAAAGACAAAAGAAATAATTTTCAATACGTCATTACAAATCTTTAACCAGGTATTTGTATTCATACAACTAAGTGCAAATTATACTACTATTCCATTTATACTCAAGTTAGCTACTGAATAAGAGGCGACTAATTAATTATTGGTTGTTATAGGATACTCAAATTATGGTAAATTTTTATATATCAAAAAACAAATTCACTTATTTAGGCAACATTATTTTTATTGTGTACAATAAAAGAAAATAAATAAACGAATTCCTTAAAGCTTATATACTCGTATAGTGTGGTTTTATTTCAATTCGTTTTGCTCAGTTTCTTTTTCAATAGAAATCAATATATGTAATATTTATGACTTTCTAAGTCGTCAAGTTTTACTATTTTTATTTTTATCTCATTTGGAAATAAGCCATAAGTTAATGCAAGCTCTAATTACGTCTTAGATATATTATAATAACATAACACTTTCTGATTTAGTTGGGTTTTATATTTTTCATTAACTTTCCCCGTCCACTTTCCTTGTATTTATCTTTATCTTTCATATGGAATAACAAATCTTCAGTATCTCCGAAGAAATGTATCTCTTTTATAGACACCAATAGTAATACCCATTAATAGCTAAAGAAAATACTTTGCCAATATTTTTGCTATCTATATAAAAATACGATACACTCTATGTACATTTATAACAAATTTTAAAACGAATTCGTTCTAACCGTGTATAAAGTGATAAGTACGTAAAGTGACACAAAGCAAGACTTCCTGTAACTAAGTTAGAAAGTTAATATATTAAAGCTTGAGCTACTATTTCTAATATACGAAACAAAGTATTATTTTATAATAATGACAATATTATAATATTTAAAAAGCACTACCAAACAAACTTTGCAAGCTGGCTTAGAGTTTAAAAATACATATTAAGTTAGTGCTAGAGGCTTTTTGTAAAATTAAATACAATATAAAAAAATGCACGTTTCTCATAATGAGACGTTTTATTATAAATATCACAAATAAAATTAAGGCTTCCTTCATATAAGCAACTAATTCAGAATGTAGACAAAGATTTAAATTTCATCAATGAATACTTCACAAATTTATTTTTCTTTTCCTTAATTGAAATAAAATCAATTAAAAAAGTCTAACTCACGCTTTGTGCACATATAAGTCAATATTCACACACAGCTGTAACAATAATTAGTCTGACAGAAAGTAAGAATATTAAAGCTGTATAAGCTATATAAATGACCAACAGCGTGCGTTCCTCGTCGAGATAGGATCTTGGCTAACTAATTGCGGCTGGCCGGCAGCTCCGGCGCAGGTAAAGATATTACAAACAAAAATAATTAGCTAATGAACCGGGCTGGTACAAGGGCCATGAATATCGACATGAATTAATTGATATCAGCCAACCAGTACATATCTTTTCAGTTTCAGTCAGATGTTAATCTGAAACCGTGATCTAAGACAACAAAAAATAGAAAATATATTAACGAGAAAGTATATATATACCTATATTTTTGTCAACTAAAATAACTAAAAATCCTAGATACCAACTGCAACGCCACCTGCCGGACTGATTTGTGAATCTAAACCAATCAGAATGAACCACTCAAACACGTAGACTAAAATGCATTCAAATTAGTCCAGGTTTTTAGGACGGATCAGTAAAAATCAAACAAACCAAAAAATTGCATGACTACATGACGCTATTTAGTCTCTTAAATTTTTTTTGGAATGGCGACATCTTCCTGGGAAACTGTGCGTAAATCCACAGATAATTGAATTAATATAAGAAATACCTCCAGGAAGCCAAAGGTGGCTATTTGGAAGAGATTGTTTTTTATATATTTTGTTGATTCTTTAGATATGCATATATATATAATTTGAGTATTCATAAGCTTACAATCAAAACAAAATTTAATAAACGGTTGTGAAGTAACGAGACGAAACCTCTCAGCATTCCATAGATTCACCGTGCGGGTTCCGGGTCCATCGCGTTGCAGGGTGAGGAGTTTTAACAGTGCCTGGGACTTGCGACCCGGGTGTAGGTTTAAGGGGCCCCTATCTAACGCACGCTAAAAGAATCCGTATCTTTGGCCTTCCTGCCTGATCCTAACCCTACTCTGTTACTTTGCGCCCCTATCATAAACTGTTTGTGGAATTGAAGTCTCGATTCTAACTCTAGGGCAGTTTTTCCCAAAGTGGGCGATAACGCCCCCTTGTGGGCGCTGCAGGTCTCAAGGGGGGCGGTAAGAGACCCAGAAAGAAATTGGGGGCGTTGTGTAGAGGCGGAGGGGAGTGATTTGTTATTTTATTTAGCTAGGAGGCCTCTTAAACAACGACTGCAAGAGCTCTCAACTCACAACAACAACTTGTGAACATCAACTAATATGAATTAAAAGATTGCTTAAACTCGGTTCTATATTTCTCTCCGCGTGGTCTGAACTACGCCGTAGTTCATATATCTGTGCTATTTTATCGAATGTAGAAAAAATGAGAATCATGTCAATCGGTCGCTCCGTTTCGTAATGAAAGTAGACACAAACAATCAAATGAAAAGGCAACAGACACACTTTCGCATTTTAATAGTTATTAGTACTCGAAGATATCTATCATGTTTTAACAAGTTTTTGTTAAATAGCCCGAATTGTGCATTCCTGTTTCAATCGGCTGGTTCATTGAATACTTGTTCGGACTTTTTGAGTACCATTGAGCGTCGAATGAGAAAAACGAGTTTATGCATGTTTGTTTTATTCCTGTCGGTGCGTGCTGCTTAAACATTCCTATATAAACAATGTAATATTTATTTTATTTTCATTTGTGGTTTTGCGTAATAGATGAGTAGTACTTACGCCTCCTCTACACTACTCACGAAGTTGAACGTATTTCTCAAAGCAAAACAATGTCGGAAGTAAAAAAGAGGAGACGGCAATACAGTGCGGAATATGTCAAATTCGGATTTATTAAAAAATCCCACAAACCCATCGTCGCCTTGTGTGTTTCTAAGTGTAAAAACATTTTCGAATGAAGCAATGAAGCCTTCAAGGCTGCAAGATCATTTGAATAAAATGCATCCAGATAAGAAAGACAAGAATGTAGCATATTTTCAAGACCTAAGAAGAAGAAGCATAATACTCAGCCAAGTGTAGCAAAACTATTTTAGGCGGCTGCTTAGCAAGATGACGACGGACTTCGAGCTTCGTACAATATCTCTTTATTAATTGCTCAAAAAGGCAAACCACATAACATCGGAGAAGAGTTAATATTGCCAGCAATTAATGAAGTAATAACTACTGTGCTTCATTAACCGGCCGCAGATATTATCCGAAAAATTCATTTGAGTAATAATTCTGTGCAAAGACGAATTGATGAAATGGCTGAAAACATTAAAGAATCATTGTGCGATCACCTGAGGACAAGTCAATTCTCAATTCAGCTCGATGAGTCCACTTTACCAAC
>DVQP01001830.1:0-14123 GCA_018231745.1 Danaus eresimus
TACATACTACTTACTATGACTTTAGTGTGTAGCAAATGTATAGGCATTTGAAAATTAAAATGTTCGTATATGACCTTTAATAACTTTTATATGAAAATTATATTTAACCTCGGTACTACATATAGTTATAACGTATACATTCATGGACACGCATATTTCTCTGAGTTAAATTATTATACATGTTTAAAGCACTTATTGTTTTCTTCCGCTTAGGCAAAGGCATCCGATATTTTTTCTCATTATTTGTAGATACATACACAAATGAGACGAACGAAGTTTTACTTGAAATGGATGTTTAAAATATGTAGCATTGATATTATCAAGCGAAATAAGTTTATTTATAAGTGAAATTTTAACCGATGTAATTGTGTATTTTTTACGCGTTTGTTTAATTTATTTCTTATAAAAACATATGCAATTTAAATACTTTGCAGAAGATAAACCTGTTATAGTTTTTATTTCACTCTCCTTGATTTCAATTACCAAAAGTTTCAGACTTTTTTTAGGCTTATTGTCTGTAAAACATGTGTTAAGAAACTGTAAAATATAAAATTGTACCTAATCTTTGTACTCCAACGAATTGTGTGAAACTTATAAATCAATTAGATACAAATTGTTGCAATTTGTTCTTCCTTTTTCTTTACTTAGAGATACGTTTGGCTCGTTCTTGTGTATACTTTTATAGAGACGATCGAACTTTGTGTTGCATTGTTAACATAATATAGATATATAATTCTGATTCTTTTTATTTAATTATAATCAAAGGATACATTGACGTACAAACGTGGCAAAACTTAATGTAAACCTAACATAATAATTCATGCGAGCTCATCGCGTCTTTTTACAAGTTTTATTGAGATTAAGGTTAATTGCACGGAAAGAATATTCCCATAATTTTTCTCTTTGTGAACATTCAACAAACAACCGTTATATTTTTTCACACTGTGACTCAATATTACAACAATGTTGTATAATTTACTAGATAATAAAAATAATAAAATCTCATATATATGTTCTCTATATTTAGGCTAAGGCTAAATTTCGTTCACAGAACGTTTTGCATTATATTATTTAATATTTTTTGTGTTTCTTTTCCTTTAACTGTTGAATGATTTCTCTGATATAATATTTATTTAATTTATTGCTTGAATGCATTCTAATGGTTTAGTAATTGTTTAAAATTTTGTGAATAATCTACGTTTAGGTTTGTGTTAGGTTTAGGTTAGTGTTTTATGTTAGGTTTGTGTTGTTTTGGTTTTAATAAGATGTCCCTTAAAGACGACAGATATATTACAGAAAATATTCGTGTTTGGTAATACTCGTTAAGGAAAAATGAGATATTAATATTGAATTTTTGGTTCTTTAAATTATTATCAATATGTTTATAATGTAAAAAATTTAAATGTATGCAATTGATTGCGCATTCCTGCATTGTATGATATTTTAATTACTAAACTCCAGAATTTCGAGCATATGCATTCGCTGGCATTTTATAGGTTCTTATATGTGAATGCGATATTAGCAAAGATTGAATATTCAATGAACCAAAGTATAGGGTATGAAACTCGTGTATTACAGCTATGATAGTTTTTGTGCAACTTCCGATAAAGACGGTACCTTCACTTTGCTTATAAGTGTCTCAGTTATTTTATCGGTCAATGTCTATAGAGCAAAAAACCGCGCTGTTGAGAACGCATATTTGTTTTGCAAGAACCAACATCTTAAAGCTAAAATGCGGATTTAGAAAAATTACATGCAAATTAGTTTTGTTAACAAAATTTAATAGGTGCATGTGGAAACAATGCTTTTTGTCATATAATTTTATAATAAATATATATACAATTGATCATAAATTAAGTTTATTGTTCATAAGTAATTAATTAAAAGTAATAAATAAGGTAAAGACGGTGTTGTGCTTATAAATGTTAGGATAATTCATCCAAAATTCTTTAATAAATATTTTTTTGTAAATGTTTACCCATAACATGACATGGTGTGTCTCGTAAAAGCTGCTTAAGAATGCGTATAATTTAACAATTGCTCTCACGCACGATTGAATACCTGAGATGCTTTCAGATAACATTTACTATATATTTGTTCTTAAGGAAATCTAAAATCACAATATTTAGTATGTATAAAAATTTAATAGCGTAATTTTTGTGTTAATGTTGGATAACTTTAGTACGCTGCAAATATTTTAAATGGAAAACTGTCTGAAAATGTAAATTCATTTAAATGTATGGATTTGTATGTTTGGTATTATTAATACATAAACTTCTAATGTTTTTTTTTCAAACTCTACGGTAATCTAGCTGAGATGTTAGGATAAGTTGACAGCTATAATTTGTTTTTAGTACAACTCCCGCGGGATCACGGCAACATTATGTTTATTTGTCACAAATTAAGCGTTGCCCATTTCTTATTCAAAAACATACATTAATACTATGATGTTTTGTGATTTATGTATGAAAAATATATAACGTTTCGTTTGTATGAACTATACATACACTTGTACTTTGTATGAAGCTACGTTAAAATAAAAAATAAAGTCTGGTGTTTTAACATAATTTATACTTTTCTTTTGGAGTCAAATTGCAAAGTTAAAGAGTAAATTATAATTTGGTTTTAGTAAAAAAAAAAAACAATTTTGTTAAGAAATCAACTTCTCCAGTATGAGCCAGTCTTTACATTTCGTAACAAGATTGATAATTATCTCGACTCAAGGTTACGCCTTCCATTCATTGTTCCGATTATTTCAAAGCATGTGGTGTCTCGAACAAGCAGCTATTTAAAAATAAAAATGACTTACATTACTGTGGACATAGGCATACTTATATATAGGCAGACATATAATTAGTAGGCAGAGAAACATTGTTTTAAGATGAATTACAATTAATTAAAGGTGATAACAGGATATATCGAAATAGTTGCCATTTCAAAAAAAAAAACAACAATAGTAGTTGTATGTGCATTACGATTTTTATGTTATTATAGACGGATGCGACAACTTCAACTACTCGTCTGAAATCAATTCAAGTCTATTGTCTATTGTTAAGATCAGAATATGAGTATTAAATTAAATATTAGGAATTTGTTTATAATTAAAAGTACATTTTTTCAGGTTGAAAAAGATATTGCTGCTTGGTGTAGTGTAAAAAAAATTGTTTATTATTTTGAAAGGTCCATTTGAGTTGATTTCAATTTATCTATCTCTTTAATTTTTGCTTACATATGTACCTCCTTTTTATATTAATGTATTATAATATTTGTATTTAATTTATTAATTCAATTTAAAGAAGCATTAAAAAAATGTAGTTTAATACTAAAGTATGTATACATGTATTTTGTAAATTACTCAGGTAAAACACTAAATCCGTCGGAATGACGCAAATCATGTCCATTTGTCAACATTAGGTTGTAGGCTTGTGACATTTGTCATTTAATGGACATTTCGTAATACAGCCTACGGGGTACATAGGAAATTGGAGGTAATTTATATCATAGCGACTTATTTTGTTTTTGTATGTATGGGTGTTATGATTGCCTTTAAATTACTCTTTGATGACATAGTAGCCTTTTAAGTATATTATCAAACGAAGTTTTTACGAAGTCTTTAAAGATTAACAATCACGAGTTTACATATACCTATATAATTGGTCGTTTTTTGTTAACATTATTATCATTTTTATATTATAGACGTGTTAAATGTTCGATATTTCGGCCCACATTATTTTTACGTCAATAATCAAATCGATGTAATTGTTTACTTGGAGTTTATTATTTTTTTGTTGATTTATAGGTCATGTAGACATGCGTAGAAAATTGAGTAATTTTTTTTCATAGTTTATAATTATCGTACCACAACAGCACGCAAACACGCGTGTCTATATAATAAGTACAATTATAATTTTGAGCCACTGTGTAATATTTCAAGGGTAATATTTGAATTAGAGTCTTATTATAAAAATGAATGGATTTCTTGAATAGTTATTGTGAAAGATATATTTCGTAATAAATCTATTACTTAAAAGTATGTAGATTTTTCAACAGAAGGTTTAAATAAAAATGTATATATACTGATCAGTAAAATTTATTTATTTACAAATGAGTATTGAATTCATCATCATATATACACATAAATATCACATACAATCATTCACCATGAATCACAGTTACATGCTATTCATTTAGTAATGGCCATGATGTCCGTGCGCCAGGGGAGCGATGACGTGTACAGGGGCAGCGTGTAAGACAGGGGCGTGGACGACAGGGGCAGGGTGGTGTCCAGCGGTCTTGTGGACAACAGCGTTGAAACTAAAAAAGAGATAGTTTCGGTTAAAGATAATTATAAGTTTTATTATAAATTTATATCAATAATATGATATAACGGGAATTTTATTGGTGCTCGTATTGCAAAACAATACTCAAATAGTTATAGATCATGAATTAATGCATTTAGCTTTTTAAAAAAATTAACTATTGCATTTCTTTAAAATTGAAAAACCTTAACAAAACGAAATTCTTATATACTTATAGGAATAGGGTTCGTTTCATTAAACTTACCCGTGGTGGTCGTCAGCAGTGTATTCTACTTTGCGTACGGAACCGTCAGGCTCGACCAGGGAGTAGCTTCCATGTACAGCACCACCGTCGCGGCTCTCATGCTGGGATTTGTGGTCACCGGTGTGGGGATCAGCGACGGAATACGAGTAGTCGTATTTAGGATGAGACTGATAATATTCAATTATATTATTAGAAATCTTACTCCAGTAGCCCTTGATTGTTGTATGAACTTTGGTTATTTTTCAACTCACGTATTTATGAGCCACATGGACTGGTGCAGCATGGACGATGGGAGCAGCGTGGACAATAGGGGCGGCATGTACTACTGGTGCAGCATGAACCAACGGGGCAGCGTAGTGGACTGGGCTGTCGTGGCGGATGATGCTTTGGGATGAAACAGCGGGCGCATGGTGCAGGTTCAAGAAACCGGCGTTGGCAGCGGCCAGCACAGCGCTAAGGGCTACGATCTAAGATTTAATAATATTTAATAAATGCTCTTCATAATAGGAGTATTAAATAAAACAAAATATTGTTTCCTGCAACTTACTTTAGAGAACATTTTGCAGTGGATAACCAGAGCAGTTGACTGATACTGCTATTGGTGTTAGCTGGACTTTTATATGAAAAGCAAAACGGAGATATAGTCCTTCTAGTGGTGGGGCTTGCGGTCATTTCAGTTCCGTAAGTTTGACATAGCGAGGTCGCCTGCGGTAATCACTTACTAGAAGGCATTCGCGCCCTGTTGCGGAGAACGTTGGTCGTTACAAAAATAATAAAATGATTTTCACAATTTATAATAAAATTTGTTTATTGAATATGAACCCATGATGACTCTGACCCATGAAGAGATATATTTTTACTAATTTAACATCTAAGCATTGAGTATTTGTCATTACATACGACTAACAAAAGCTCTTATTAAGTTAAAGATTTTGTAAAATATTTAAATGAAATATAAAATTATATTGGGCTATCATACATTTAATACGCACTTAAGATTTCGAAACACCAACCGTGTCGTATCACAACACATTAAATATTTACGATTCATTACGGTGTAAATGTAATAAGTGGATATCATCTGAACAACCGTAGCAAGCTGTTATTACATCAATTCAATGTCACATTGGAGCTTTTTGAATGATATGTTAAATGGTAAGCGATTATTATTGTGCTTTTGGCGTTAAATAAACCAACGACTCTTGATATATCTGATAAATACTTCTCAAAGAGATTTAATTGAAGACAATAGTTCTTTGACAATTGTAAATAAAATAGTATTATTATTTTTCTCTTAAGATTTGTAAAATTCTGGGGTATAATAAATATAAAGAATACATTACTCTTATTTTTTATACAGAATAGATTACTCTTATTTTTTCTATAGTGAAATCGTCGAGCTATCTTTGGTGGTAGAATTATACATATATATAGTTCATATCATATAAATATCATTGAAGAGTTTAAAAAGGAACTATAAAATAAAATAGCAAATTGAATGGATATTTCATATCTAGAATATAGCGTTAATTTAATCATTATAAAAAAAAAATAAAGATTATTAAAAGAAAATAATCTCTGTTTGTTTATTATATTCTTGCAGTCTTCATATTTAAGTGATGATAATAATGTTTGCAAACCAAGCAATATTAGGTACCAAATTGCATAATCGTGTGATCATGCACTAAGATTTAAACCACGTGGTGGTAAAGAAGTAAGACAAAACCAACATTGTTTTCGATTACCCAACTCCATTCGTAACACGATCAGCTTGATATCAATTGGTTAATGAAGCAATTTAATGGTTGTATGAAAAGAACATTGTATTGCCAAATAATTATATCATTAATGTCACGTATTTACAAATATCTTAGCATTCTATACAGACATTGAATATTTTTCGTACATATTAATCCATATAAGCATAAAAGTTTAGGTGGTTAAGTTTTTAAACAAATTATAAATGACATATGAATTCAAGGACGTGGAAACTGTCGTAATAGAAATGGAAAAGATCATAACTACTAGCATAATAATATAATAACATTAAATGAAGAGATTTCATACATTTGGCAATAACATGTCAATTTCATTATTAATATTGAATGAAATACGTCACAAGTTTTATAATAGTGTGTAGTTAGATATAAACTATAACCCAATCAATGGTTTAACTTTTGACTGTGAGTTGCACAATAAATGACAAATTTTGATAAAATCGTGATTTGAAAACATGTTGCCACGGAAGGAGACCTTCACGAGAAAATTAAATTGTATCAGATTTACGGGAATTCATTTAAATTTCATTTATTACATTTTGAATGTGATTGATATAAAATAATCTGTTTTAATATCGGAAGCAATAACTAAACCATTATAGATATTTATGGCATAATTTTTTCTATATTCGGCAGTAGAAAATTATGTTTTTCATTAAAATCAACGAAATAGTTTTAGTATAATTATATTTTATTTATTTAAAAAAAGACTTTTAATCTTTATTTTACAAGCACTTGTATAATTATATGGGAATAGATGTACCTAAATGAATAAATATTAATTTGATTTGTAATAAAAATGATTAACTTTTTTCTAATGTGTTGTGCGTGTAATATTGCGTATGGCATTTTCTTTTTCATGAACTTCGAGAATTAAGAAAATTATTAAAGAATATTATTTATAAATTTTTTCTACCTTCTGTATGAAATCGGGCACGAAACGGACATATTAATGAAGGTTACATTGACTATTAAAAATACTATGAGATATTATTAATAGATAGCTTTTTATACACTCAAACAAAAAAAATTACACTCCGTCACGATAAATGTAAAGGGGCGTGGTTTTTACTACAAGGCTTTCTGACTAATTTGTTAAAAGGCAACATATAGGCTGCTGTTCATAGGTCAATCACCGTTAAATTTTGGCGTAAGATAAATTAACTTATCGGCATATATCTCTTTTGTTTCGACTTGAATTGAAGGTTCGGTTCATTTCAAATCAACAATGAGCAGCAACTTATATTTTTAACTTATATTTGAAATATTAAGCCAATTTAATATTTCCAGGTAGACTAGAATAAGTTCTAAAATCTTCAGTGGGATTACCAATTATCTAAGCTTAACTGTAACTTGCTCACTGAATATTGCGGATTAAATTAGATACTTTAAAAAATATATTCGATATATAATTATAATATAGAAGAAAAAATATAAGTACGTGTAACAAAAAACGAAAAACTTAGACGATCTAGGTCATCTTTGAGTAAATAATGTTGTACTGTTATGTAATAAAATATTGTTTATTTAAGTTTTAATGCAACAAGAATATTAGCAGATAAAAAAGTAAATATCATAAAGGGTTGTGATGTAAAAGTATATTTTTTTAAATTTACATATAAATTTATTGGTAGTCAGCGTACTTGAATTTTGTTCGCTATAATATTATAGTTATGGATATAAATAGTTGAAATTTCTTTTTATTCATTTATATTTTGTCGTTTTCTTTAAGTACTGGATCAGTTTATTATTAATGCTTACACATAACTAAGCATTAATGAAGTTGAGTTCATACAGTTAAATTCTTTTGTAGTCATATAGCAGTTGCGTCGTAGAAAATTAATTGAATCGCCCGAATAATGATCAATCAATAATGACTACAAGGTTCCCGCATTTTAAAAAAAATTCTACTGTTCATTCAACGGAGCTATTGATAAACTATGTATTATATCCGATAGAATAGAAAGCACAAAAATAAATTTAAAAAGATATGTTTTATTATATGTGTCCTATGATATCAGAATATTACAATATGTTTTTCTAAAATCAGTTCATTAAAACTTGAAGTATCTTAACTCTGTTCAGTTGTTAAATGGTCCCCAGATAAATATTATGTCACAATTTTACAAAAGTAGAAACAGCTTACTTAAATAAAGTAGAGAAATTATAGCATGTAACGGCGCGGATTTATGTATAGATTTGACGCTGGTGGCGAGTAATTGAGATAAGTTATGTAGATAGATTCGTGACTCGTGGTCACTTTTAAGGTAGTTTTGGTGTAAACAATCATATTTTTTAGAGTTTAATTTATCGTCAATTCTAATTTCGATTCTGATTTATTATATTCTGATATGAGTTCTTATAGGTTATTATAGCATAGTTATTTTAATATATTTTTATAAAACAAATAATTACGAAGACCGTAGTTAGATTTAATTATTAAATATAGTTAATTTATTCAAACTTTGCCAAACAATGAACTGTTAAAATTGTATTCTCTCCAACAAACGCGTTTTTTATGAGAAAAAAAAAATTGTTAATTGTTATGCCATTCTATTACTGTAGTAAGCTACATTTTATCATATAATTATCAAGAGGTAAAATCAAGTTTACGCGACACATTTCCATGCAAACACGCCTCAAATGCTTTCGTCAGTTCGACATTATCAATTAAATGTTCTGTCGCAATGAAACTTTAAAGTAAGTTGGTTTAAAAATTTCTTAACCATTTAATTGTGTGTAGTACAAGTTTCATTGTAAGATACATTTATCTTTAAATAGGCGCTTTGTTAGGTAATTAGGGCAAATATTTTTAAACAACATTGAAACAAATGAAGTATATTTATAAAAAAGGAATTTTGATTTATTTGTAAATAAGTATAAGTTCAAAGGAAAGTTATTATAGCATTATTAATCAATTAATAAATATTTTATTTATCAATAATGGTGATATTGAGCGGAGTAAACGTGATGACTTGGTCCGGAGTTGTGAACTACGGCGTTGAAGCTGAAAATAATAAGAATAATAGATTACAGCCATACATTTATATTTTACGTTCGTGTTGTCTTGTTTGTTTACATTTAAATATTGAACTTGTTAAGCAAGTTACAATCTTATGCTTGTCTGATGGGCGTAAGGTCGCATGAGGCCATTGATCGTGTCATACCGGAATTGTACCAGTATGACTGCCATGTGATTTTGCTACGTCACGTTTTTTATGTTACGTATGCATTATAGCATATGAAGATTCCTTAGAAAGCAATGTCAGAGTACGATGATTATTGGTTTTACGCATTTTTACGCAATATTTGGAAAGTTGACACCTTCTTAGTTTGTCACGAAATGAGTTACAATTTTGTTTAGTGATTCTTAACATATTATATAAAAATTTCTTTTTTAAAACTTAAAGACGTTTTAAGAATTAACACTCACTTAAAGGATATTGTGGTATTCGTGAGGCACATGATCTGATCAAATGTGGTTACAAAACAAAAGGAAACTTTGAAATATAAAATGAAAAATAAAGTCTACATCAAGAAGATTCAATGTGATCTACGATGTCACATAGAGATACACAGGCACACGTATTCACACACATCTTTGTTTTACTTGTAACAACCCTCTTTTTGGGTCAGTTTTTAAAATCACGTCAATTATGACATAAAACGCTTTACTTCGAAAACGAGCTTGCTTGGTGTGTAAAATATTTAAAAGATGAACTAAAACTTGTTCTTTACCCATTATGGTCATCAGCAGAGTAGGAAACTTTCCTGAAGGATCCATCAGGTTGGAGAAGAGAGTATCCACCCTTGACTACGTCACCGTCACGAACTTCATGTTGAGATTTGTGGTCTCCTGTATGGGGATCCGCTACAGAATAGGAGTACTGGTATTTTGGGTGTGACTGAAATAAAAGGAAACAGGTAAATTTATATACTAATTTTAGTTTTGTTATCAGTACAGGCAATAAAATATAATACATACGTTGTAGCTGCTATGACCATAGTGACCTGCGTAACCGCCGTAACCCACTGGTGATGAATGAGATAATGATACAATATTATTAGTTGAAGTTGCATGAACAATAGGGCCATGATTTAAAGGGGCAGAATGAGCATGTCCAGCATGAGGGACGAGACCTACATGACCTATGGAATCGCTATAAGCTAAGGGGCTATTGTAGTTCGGGTGACCAGCATGTGCCAAGGGACTGGCATGGTTTAAGAGGTCAGAATGAGCTGGTATTGCAGCATGACCCAATTGACTAATACCGACTATGGGGCTCGCATAAGCTGAGGAACCAACATGTGCTACACCCTCATATCCTAAGCGCGCGACTTGGGGTAAACCAGAAGGATTCCAGCCTACATTAGCTTGAGCATTTTCAAATGCCAACGACCCTATTGGGGCTACTCTGTTATATGGCGATATAGGATAGCTGCCATGACCTAAGCCCAAATTTCCACAGTGAACTAACGCCAATGAAGCAAAAACGATGATAATCTGAAATAAAAATTTTGTATTGTATGATTGTAATAATTTTATTTAATTAAATCCAGATGCTGTTCTGACTTACCTTAGAGAACATTTTTTTGTGAATTGTAATGTTGTCTGACATACCAATGATGAGTATTCGTGACTTTTATAAGACTTCTCATTACAGACTCGGTGGGGCGCCAAAATCTCTGTATTTCCATGATTCTACAAGGTCAGCACGCTTTACAATTGTTTACTATTCTCGCATTTTGACAAATGAATTGTTACTTAACAATGATAGTCTGCGAACTGTCTTACTGGTTCTCATTATATTGACACGGATTATGACAAAATATAGTAACCATTATTCTCATAAAAGCTTCAAAACAAGAATGAGGAAAACACTTTCATTTGTGAGTTCACACATTAAGACAATTTAAGAACACATTCTACCTCATACCTGAAATACGAACTATATTTAGAGTTGATTGTTTAAAGTATGTGACAAATGACAGCGAGGTAGAAATATTTCTCGTATTTTTATATATGTAATGAATGTGAGTTAAATTCTATTTGTATTGTGGTGTTTTTACGTACGTTTATAACGTTGCTTTAATAAAAAGTTTTTATTAAGGCAACGTTATAGACGTATTTTGATTTCTTATCTTTTTAATGGTTTCCAGATATTTATGGGTCATGTTATAAGCTTCTGACTAAATCCTTTAATAACTATAAAATAATCGTACATTTATTATTAATTACTTCATATAAGGTGAATAATAGTTTGACAGAAGTAAGCGTTGTTACTTTTTTATGTAAAGTTTTTTTTTTTGTAAATTGTGTCAGTGCGGTCTACGGCTGGTCAGCCTTGAAAAAATCTATACGAGGATGATTTGTGATAAATAAATTTTCTAAACCTTATAAACGATTTATAAGCACGGTGATTGTCCTATGCTTTACACATTTTATATTATAACATTTCCTTTTTCATTACCGATGTACGGTCAGTTTACGGTAACAAGCAGGCAGTAGCGTCATTGTTTTTCTAATGTAACGGTTATACCCTGATAATGCTATTTATTTCTTTAATATAATTATATAGTACGTAATATTCATGCGTTATCTTAAATAAGACAATTGATTATTAACAGATATCTTCAAAACTTACCAAAACACGTCGACCTTAGCTGCAATGTTGGAATTCTTGTCGGCATCGTTAGTTACGGGTTGCTCCGTCATGGAAGATAAACTGCGGGTTAATATAATGTTAATTACTATCTAGTTTAATTATCTCTTAGTCAAGAGCAACGCGTTTGTTATTTGTTATCCTAATATAGTGTTAAGGCTGAAGCTTAAAACTTTTGATCTATACATTCCAGTTTAAACCACTTTGTAGGATTTTGTTAACATATATATTTATATATAACATGGTTTTGTGTTGATTTAATTATAAATAATAAAAAAAATAGATCAAACTATTTTATGTGGTTCATCTATTTAAATTATAACACGATAACTGATTTGCTTATTTCAAAAAAGATTAAAGGGTTCATATCAATATATTAAACAGAAGCGATTTAGTGATTCCAAATTATTATTTTATTTTTTTTATATATTTTTCTGTATGACATAGAACTTCATACAAAACATTTTATGTATAGTTTTTATTAAACAACTTGACTTCAATAACAAAATAAATACAGACACTAACGATAAACTGTTAGTGTCAGACTATTTCAACCGAAATGCCCATTAAACATGTTAGTTCCAAAACCTTTATAAAATGTATTTACATCTAAATTCAATGGGAATAATGCCAGTACGGATAGGCAGGCTTAAAGCTGAAGTGCTTTTTATCGGTCACGACTAAAATTTCTTTCAATAAATGTCAATACCTTTGTGAAATTTTATTCTGTTAAAAATATTTTTTGTCTTCTTTTCAAGGCTCATTTATTATTATTTTTTAAGAACGTGTGAGAACATGTATAGTAAACTGTCATATAATTATTGTTTCTCTTAACGTTTCAAAATTTTAGTCACCATGTCTCTAAGACTTCTAAGGACCGAAATTTTTGTAAGTAAACTTTTTCTCTCGGTCATTTTATTTGATTTCAACTTAAGTTAAAAGTCTTTTGACAAGTTTTTTGTTTATCTTTAACACTATGATGCTCAGTTCTTTTTATTTAAGTATTTAGTAGTTTAAAACATATCATAGTAGTAGTATTTGTTCTCAAAATACTGTTTCAATATATATATATAAGAAAATATATTAGTTTTATTTAAATAACTCGCGAAAATCCTAGATCAAATATTATATACCAGATCATGCTGTCGATGTATATGTATGTATCATAACATTTATGAATTTAAGAAATCTCTCATAAGGAAAAATAATTTGTATATGATATAAAATTAAGATGGGATTATATTCTCTTTGTAAAAAATATTGTGTGAATGTAGGCAATCATTGACCATAGGCAACATTTGACTATGTCTATTCATATTCTATATTAAAAAAAAATCCAATAAGAGAGCTACAATTCGTTCATATTTTGTTTGAACACAATAGAAATAAATTGAAAGTTAAGGTCATACCCTAAATGTCATAAACATAAATCAATACCAAATAATGATAAAAGTCAAAACACAGTAAAAAGGTCGCCTAGAAATTATTACAAACGTCATAATACAAATAATATTTTATTGCTATACTATTGCTATGCTATACTACCCATAACGTAGGAAATTTTATATGTAACTAACCATATCTATATCTGCGCCCACATCTTGTGTTCGCCGCAATTTTAACGGAAAAAGTTATGGAAGTGTTTGCAACAACAAGGTGTCATATAGTTGACCGAATTTAGGAATAAAAAACATATAAACTAATTTAGAATATAGTAATGGAAAACTATACAGTTCTTACGATGAATTCTGATAGCTTGAATGAAATATCAAAAGTAGAACATCATTACAATCTGTACTGGGAGGGTATATTATTACTAAAGATAAAAACCTCAACAACTAAGTGACTGATAAATAAAAACTCCGAAGCTTAATTATATTAGAGTGAAAGATTTCTTACTAATAAAGATAAATGTTAAGATATACATTTAAATAATTTATTAGGTAACAGACGTAAAATGTTTTCTTGGACTGAAAATAAACGGATATATGTTAAATAATTTATTGATATTCCATTTAGTAATTTCCTTAAAATATTTTATTGAACTGTACAATCGGGCGTTGTTTTGGTCGGTCAGTAGTAGTGGCTGTATGCGTGTTGAGGATGGACTGATGGAGCA
>DVQP01001831.1:0-14116 GCA_018231745.1 Danaus eresimus
TATTTTTGACATTAGATAATTTTTGTCTGTCAGTATACCGAATATTCCATCAACTCTGGAACAACTGAACCGATTTGATGGGATTTTCATATCTTCAGTTAATTTTGAACCTAAATCAAAAAGGAAACAGTTCCCAATACGACTATGTGAACTCTTATAAAAAGGGCTTCTCCTATGATAGTCCTATTGTCACTGTGGTAGGACATCCTATTGAAATGATTTTCTAGAAATCGTATTAAATTAATTAAGTAAAATGGTGCATATTTTTCGAAAGAATATAATATGCGAACAAAGTCGGGCACAGCTAGTATAGTATAAAAAGCAATTCATTGTTTCCATGGTTGCTGTAATTAACACATTTTCTGCCACCCTTAAATGTCTCGCTGGCAATTTAGTTGCTAAAACAAAAAGCTCTTTGTCCAAGAGCGGAAATAATGGACTGCTATTTCATGTAACATTTTTGTCACACCGTACATTTACATAGACAATGACATACAGAAAATAAAATTAGACACAGTTTCCATAGAGCTCTATGTTTTATCGATAATTTCTGTAGCTTTAAATGGATTTTTTAGACTAAGTCAGAATATCTTTCTTATTTTTGTAATAGACGACCGTCTTCACATAGTGTAACATGTCTCTCAATCGTGTAGTCTAAGAGTTAGATGAGAACTAGTCTAGACCTCTCGACTTTTTAATAAACAACCTCTCAGGAGTTATTTTCCTCCAGTTCTTTCCATCGTGTCACTTAGCATCCAATTTAAAAGTGATCTTCTACATCAGTTTTGTAGAATTTCGAAGCGGCTTTACACTTATTTTATAGCCTTACAAACAACCTTTTGTCTTTCTTTATACTGAGAATGTAAAATTGATAACGCTTTTAAAGTAAATTCTCATTTCAAGTTTAAAAGCGCTCGGCGTAAGGTCAAAGTCTAACAACTTTGCTATCGCAGACTTACATATTAAATATTCAGTTTGACGGTGCAGTTACTTTTAAAGCAATCATCGTTTTGGATAACTTCATATAAAATATAATAATTTGTGTAAAAACTACACGATATTACGCATTTTTACAGAAATATGCTTTACTAATTTTAGGCTGGTAAATAATCTGCAACTGCCATTCCTCTTATGTTGTGGCTCGGTGACGGTACGCATTTACCACTATATGAGCTGTTTGTTTGTATGTCATTTATCTGGCATTTACAATATTTGTTATAAACAAAGGGGTAGACTAACAAGTTTGCTATTAGTTTTTGTATGGTTTGATCATTTTAATACGCTTTTTACAGGTCAGTTATCAGTAATATATTATAAGTTATATTAATATGTAACGTGTAACTGGTTTATTTGGGATGTGTTTTCTAAATATGTCCAATAATTTGTATTAATAAATAAATCTCTAAATATACTTCCGTATTTATGATATTAATTTTGTTTATTGGAATAATGCCCAACTGTGAGAGCCGTATCAACATCTTGTAAACAAAAGCGATCTCACTTTAGACAAACAATAACTGCATACATCTGTAATTATATCTGCAAGGATATTTGTAACAATATTATATAATAGCTGAGCGTTTTTCTTAAAGTTTGTTCGTTGAATTAGCAACGTCTATGGGTGGCAAGCAGGTAGTCAGGCTATTAGATTTAAAAATTATTCCATTGTAAAAAAATATCGAAAGAATTTAGTTAGTAGTGCATCGTCAAAATAACATTCAATAATGAAATAGCTTTTATATCGAAAACGGAAGCAGTCTTTCTAAAAAAACAATCCACCGCGCCATTACGCGAGTAGAAACTAGAATAGAATAAACATTATTGGTGATGGCATCATGTGATTTAATTTTTTATCAGGGCAGCCACATCGATGATTGAAGGCATCAAACATCCCGCTACGTAAACAAACTGTTCCAATTTAATTCTTTCACTTTCATCGCTTAACAGCTATCGAATAGAAGATAACATCCCATATTATAATGAGGTTAATATTCAATATCTGTGTGACTTAGTGCAACACGTGTTATTAGATTAAGTTGATCAGAGGGCTTGATATAGGGCGCGCCGATCTCATAATCGATTACCTCCACCCACTCCTCGCCGTGTCCCGACAAACATTGAACCGTTATTTGTTCACCATTGGGCTCTCGATTTGTCCTGTATAATGCTTCTGTTTTACGTGCCTCCGATGACATAACTTGTTGACCTTCATACGTAAGATTTAGACTTCTAAAAACCAAAAAATGTTTGTTATGTAATAAAATAATATACAAGAATATTTTTTTTATTGTAAATTCTACACTAACGATACTTATTATTAATTTATCATTACGTATGCTAATTTGTTAAAATAACAAATATACAATTTCGTTTAAACCTGGTATATTTTTATATTATCGACTTCCTCATATTTTTTATGACATACAGAATAGTGATAATCAAGGAAGGTATTTTTTTGTCGTAGGTTTTGCTCTCGAGTTTTAAACTTCAATCCTACGTTTAATTAAGGTCTAATCTTACACAAAATTTAAGTAATTTATTAATAAAAAAAGAAAAAAGTCCATACATAGAGAGATATGGAAATGTCACACGCAGAAATATTTTTATAGTAAAAGCAATTTATATTTCTTAAAGTTTTTTCATGTTTTTTTCAGAGCGATCAGCAATAAGAGGCAAATGGGGAGGCAGAGGATGGCAAGATGAGCTAGCGGTATGGGGGGCGAGGGGGCGGGCCGCGGCGCCGCGCGCTGGCAAGTGGGCGACTCGCCCCCGCGCGCGCCCATGGGCTTTGCGGCGCCCGCGCAGGATGCGCCACTCGACCGCGGCCTCACACCGGCGCCGGCGCCCGCGCAGCCAGCCACGGCCGCCGCGCTCCAAAGAGCACACTCTAGGTTACAACACATCAGATATATTGTATAGCTCATTACACATGTATTGTAGTCGAGTAATGAGCGAATGGCTGCAAAATTTCTTTTTAAATATGTTGACATCTATTTTAGAATATTATAATTATATAACTATCACTTAAATTATGGATTATTAAGTTTTATTAGTAACATAACAAAAAATCAGACTAATATTATGACAGCCAAATACGTTAATTATGAGTAAGTATTAAGGAATTAATTGTTAATGAGAAAATGTAATCTTTAATGCCAATAATAAATAAAAAGAAAACAAATAATGTTTTCTTTTTATTGATTTTATGATCTGATAACTTATAAAAATCTTATATATTTTAGCAACTGATTTCTAGAAGTAATGGTTAACATAATTATAGCATAAGATAAGTAAAGCTAGTAATCAAACATTTATACATCCTTTTCGTAGATCGATGTCATCTTTACCTCCCGAGCCGTTTATGATGCTTCGGGCGAAAGCTCTCAGTAAGCGGGTGATCATTAATGTTGGTGGAGTCCGTCATGAGGTTTTGTGGCGAACCCTCGAGCGTCTTCCCCACACACGTCTCGGAAGACTTCGAGACTGCAACACGCACGAGGCTATTACCGAACTCTGCGATGATTACTCCTTACAAGATAATGAGTACTTCTTTGACAGGTCCGTCTGCAACTTGCTCTGTAATAATTTTTAAATAATATTGTCTTAATATTTTATGATTTTTTTTAAGCGTCACTGTTTTTTCTACATTGTTCGTCATTATCATTTATCTCTAATTGATAAAACTGTTATTCAGTTCAATAAAACTGCCTTCCTCAAAAATTTTCAGACATCCGAAGAGTTTTAGTTCAATTCTAAACTTTTACCGAACTGGCAAGTTACATTTAGTGGATGAGATGTGCGTGTTGGCGTTTAGTGATGATCTCGAATACTGGGGCGTGGATGAACTTTACCTTGAGTCGTGCTGTCAGCACAAGTACCACCAGCGAAAGGAACATGTGCACGAAGAGATGCGAAAAGAAGCTGAAAGCTTGCGACAGAGAGAAGAAGAGGAATTCGGACAGGGCACTTGTGCCCAATACCAGAAGTGGCTGTGGGATCTCCTCGAAAAACCTACAACGAGTATCGCTGCTCGGGTAATGTATTACATCATATTGTACCGTGTCAATTATTAAATTTTATATTATCATCTTAGCAAGCTGCCAAGGAATCATAATAGAGTTACCAAAGGTATCATGAGTTTGCCTATTATCTAAATATTGATCATAATTTATATAATAGTAAGTAGAATCAGACGCTTTTGTACATTGTGAGCTATAGAACACAAAAACAACAATAAATGGCATTCCTTCCTTATAACGACAATGAGAAACCAATTCAGATATAAAACAAAATCACACTTTTATTTTAAGCACGATATTACGATTGTATAATAATGAGTACAACAGCGGATTTGGAAATGATTGTAGGACATTGTATTTAAATGTATTTTATTTTCATGAATTAGCTGTTTCATATAAAAATACTCTTCGGTATCAAAGATGGGCATGAATTGTTTATGTGGTGCATGAATAACATCTGATAGATACGTATTTCTGTTGTTGGATCTGTGGTGTTGTGTTCCGATGTTGTATAGTGATCGGTGCTTGTTGATGCCTGTTGTTCTAGCCTTAGCTAATTCTTTGACAGCTCCTCATCAATACTTTCTGCTTTTCCGCAATAACAAACGAGTAAGTATGACGTGACGAAATTAAACCGTTAGGTGTAATTTTAAATTTTTAATATATTTCCACCTCCGTTTCCACATATCCTAGCGTGAATTTAATTTAATTGCAGTTGGATAGCGACTAACAATTAATTATTGATTGTGTTATTAATGTACTTGTAATTATATTATTTATTTAAAAAAAAGTACCTAACGATTAATACCAAAGGTTTGATTGAAGAAAAAGTTCAGATTGGTTGAAAAATAAAATATATATTCAATTGCATATTATCAAAGGAGGAAAAATATTGTTTGCTTTTGGGAAATTCGATAATTTTGAAAACAGTAGACCTTTTTTAATGAGGACATGATATATTGGTTCTTCCAAACATTCGGGTAATGCTTTGAATTGGAATCCAGTCTGAAGCTACATATTGACTATATTTTTTGTCTTAACAGCATGTCTGGGTCGTTTATTTTACGTCATCACGTTTATTACATACAATTAAGAAATTTTTATTTGCCTGTGTGATTTACTTCTGTATTAAAAACATTTTTTTACTATTATTCTATTAACCTTACAGCATAAACTTTTATTTTAATATTTTCCTTTACATCTATATATGTATTTTTTTTTTCAAGAAGGTTATAGGAATATCATTATATACCGAGAATAAGGCTGTCTACATATATTTATATGCTGTAGTTACTTTTCCTTTTTGTAACCTTAGATGATTTATTTTTGTATATTTTTAATGTGTAACCATTGTAACTAATGTCTAGGGGCACAATGTGCCGTGTTTTATCTTTTTACATATATTCTTAATGTTCACAGCAGCGTGGATAGTTCTCAGAGAGTTTAAAAAACAAAGCTTAATTGTTGTCGCAAAACTTGCAAATATGGGATGGGCTTACGCGATGTGACCAGCCGCCGCCGGCGTTGCTCATAGGCCTTCGTGTGAGCCGGCACGGGACGGAGCCCGCGCCCTGCGGACGCCCGTGCGCAGTGTGCGGCCCGAGCCCGCGCCGGCTCCCATCCCGGCCGAGCCTCGCTTCACCGGCGTCTCACTACCCCTGCACCCTAAATCCATTTCTTCCTCCCTTCCCCTGAAACCCACCAGCGCTTCCGCTTCGTCGTACTGATCTTACTAACCGAGCGACGCAGACGTATGGACGGACGCGCGTTATAACGTGAACGCCCTTCCGTTCAACAATTACATGTAATTTTCTTACCTACACTTCGACCACACAACACTACTTACATTTTATCGACACCAATAGATGTTATTTTTACACCAAAATTTACGCAATAATATAAGGGCATTACTTTTGCAGCTAGTTTAATCAGTTTATAGCGAAATCTGTATATATTAACTACCTACTTTACTTACAATTTTATTCATACATACCTGTCACATTGTTCAAACTTATAATGTCAACCTAACATTGTAAATACAAATATATCTTTAATACATATGTATAGACACTTGCATAATTGATGAAGGTCCACGTTATACTTTACTGTCCAAACTATCTACTATTCTTCCACTACTTACAAGACTTGGTATATCTGTGCGACAGTACGGTGGCGGGGAGCGCAAGTCGCTCACTTAGTACATGCTTGCAGGTGATCGCTGTTATTTCGATCCTCTTCATCGTGCTGTCCACAATAGGGCTCACTCTGAACACCATTCCTCAAATGCAAATGTACGACGAGAAGGGCACACCCATGGACAACCCGCAGCTGGCCATGGTCGAGGCGGTCTGCATCACGTGGTTTACCCTCGAGTACGTGTTGCGGTTTAGTGCCTCGCCGGATAAATGGAAATTCTTCAAAGGTGGACTGAACGTAATCGATTTGTTGGCTATCCTGCCATATTTCGTGTCTCTTTTTCTACTCGAAACCAATAAGAACGCGACAGATCAATTTCAAGACGTGCGTCGTGTTGTACAAATCTTTCGTATAATGCGAATATTGCGTATCCTAAAACTAGCCCGACACTCTACCGGGCTGCAATCGCTCGGCTTTACTCTCAGGAATTCTTACAAAGAACTTGGACTGCTCATGTTGTTTCTTGCGATGGGAGTGCTTATATTTTCTTCACTGGCATACTTTGCCGAAAAGGAAGAACCGGGAACTAAATTTATTTCCATTCCGGAAACGTTCTGGTGGGCCGGCATCACCATGACCACAGTCGGATACGGTGACATTTACCCCACGACCCCGTTGGGCAAGGTCATCGGCTCAGTTTGCTGTATTTGCGGCGTGTTGGTAATTGCGTTACCCATTCCCATTATCGTCAACAATTTCGCCGAGTTTTACAAGAATCAGATGCGGCGTGAGAAAGCTCTCAAGCGACGCGAGGCCCTCGAGCGTGCGAAGCGCGAGGGCTCCATAGTCTCCTTCCACCACATTAACTTGCGCGACGCCTTCGCCAAGAGCATGGACCTCATAGACGTCATAGTAGACACAGGTGAGTGTTCCAGTGTTTCGGACACGCCTTCCGCTTCTCCATGTCATGTGTCTCGTTTCCGTAACATTTACGTATCGCACGCATGCTTTCTGTTCCAATGCTCGATCAGTGTTAATGAATGTGATGGATGTTATTTGAATGCACGGTGCATTGTTTAGCTCTCCGGACTCGCAGGCATACTCAAACTCAGAACAGTTCACGTTACATCGCAGCTACAGCTATATTCACCCGTTCGTTCCAAAGAGGTGTATCAGAATGTTTTATTCCTTGTCTTCAGGTGACAAATGCGTCCTCATAGAGGCGAGAGACGACACCAGATGAGCTACTTACTACTATCGCGCACTCGTCATGCTCGACCCCTTATTATTATGTCCGTAGCTTGGGGTCGGGTTCGCGTCGCGTGTAGCTTGCGATGTGCGACGAAGACACTTTATCTAAGGTCGATTACATTGTCAGCGTAAGCCTAACGCTTCATAAAAACTAACATTCATTTACTCTGTGGACTGTACGTTGTGTGTATCCGGAGAACGCCGTTCGTGTGTAAATGTGTTGTGTATTTCACGCCGCTTCATTTGTTCTGAATGTCGTTTAATCGCATGACTTTATTATATACGATACATAGGTAATGCGAACGCTTAATGAAAATAATTGGAAGAAAATAGTGAAAGCGTTGCTACTTAAGATGGTATGTCTCTTCAGGACATAACCTGTCACAAGCGGACGCGACTAGCCTGGAAGGCGAAGCGCCGGCCACCACAGGTTGTTACAAGCAATACGAACATGCAATGGCCAATAAGATAGCGCAGGCGACTGATCCTAACCAGGTAAGTTTGTAAGGCTTTTTATCTATATAACGTAGTCACTTTCCACACATTACAAATTATCTTGCTGCACATTAAAAGTAGACTCAATATCCTATGTTATGAAAAGGTTTGTATGTAATATGTAACAGACACGTTGGATAACAATTGCTCGCAAAGTTAAGTTCATTTATCTGAACGAATTAAAGTTATGTGCTATATTTAACAAGCAATTTCACTGCTACCATAGTTTTGTAAACCAATCAACTCGTAGTTAGCTCTTTATTAAGGCATTCACTAATACATTGAGACGTAGTTTCAGACCAGTCCTAATAAGGACCTTCGCTATTCAACAGAGGGCTTGGGCACGCCGGAGAAACGCTTGCTTATTAACCCAGAACCGACTCCAGTAAGACCTTTCACCAAAAAAGCTGTAGCTCAGCTTATTATGTATAAGTAGTTTTATTCACAATTCGTTTATAGAGCTTTCCTTACATGATTTTTATACCAAAAGTTTTTATTTTTTCATAATGTTCTGTACGTATACTGGTATTACTTAAGCATATGGATTCAATTGGCTTGTATGTACATGAATTTGAGCCAAAATACACGTGACTCTTCAATCGTTCTATATAGATATCACAGGCGGGATCGTTCTTCACTAATATAACACCACGTATACTGATAATAAGGTCTTAATTAGATTTAACCACTAATATTCTCTCTTTTTTTAGGAAAAGAAGATGGCTGAAAAACAGCTTGACTTGGATCAGCTGCCTTCTGAGTTTGAATGTTGTTTTTGCACGTTCAAGGTACTAAATATTAACATAAAATGTTTATAATGCTAACGGAATTGGGTTTTCTTTCTAACATTGACGTGAATGTGTTAACCTTATTTTTAATCATATTATTTTTTCTATCAGCTTCATCCGTAAGTACATGCTTCATATTTTAATTTGTATAAATTTTTATACCAAAATTGAGGAACTGGTGATAGAAGTAAATGTTACAAATTACAGGGTCCTTTATAATATTAGATTTTTATCTGTGCTAGGTTAGGTTAGGATAGGTTTTTAACTGTAGACGGCACGGATACTGTGTTACATTTTGTTTGGTTTTACGTTTAGACGGCACTTTTATTTTATAGTTTTTGAAACCTTAAATTGTATATAGGAATAGGGGCATTAGGTTAGACTTTAAGAATTGCACGTGTTGATGATATTGTTGTATCGTCTAGGGGTACAAAGAGTTCATAGACGCCGAGCAACTGATGCCCATGGCCACGTCGGATCTTCGACAACCTGTGTGCGTGGAGCTGGCCTGCTTACAACGCCACCCGGCGCCTCGTGCCTTACCAGAAGCGACACCCAATAGCCTTGATAGTCCTGGTAATATATCTTATATAATATCCGTGTGGTATTTCCATATTTCTATCTACACCCATATATATGTCCCAGTGGACGTAGCAAAACTAAGATTGAGCAAGGTTCATTTTCATGTTTCACATATTATATACAGTACCTGCTTTATTATATTTGTCTTGTTTGTTTTGAATCTCTACCATTTCTCTCTACCATACTACATGTTATATTAAGTCCATATAACACACGTTAAAACAACCATCACCCTATAATTTGTAGGTGTTATAAGAACGTTTTGTCACTACGTTAAAACTGTATGGTCAGCCAGCACGTACAACCTACCCCTATGTTAAGGCCACCCCCGGTATCAAACGAGTTGGGTGTGCGACTCGACATGCGTCTATGTCTTACGTTGCAGATACATTTGCATCATGCCTTACGCACCCTTTTCCTTCAGAGGGCGACATCACGGGTGAGAACGACTCCTCAAACTTGTATGTGAATCCTTTGGATGGTAGCGGTGGTGGCGGGGGCGGGGGTGGGGGCGGGGGAGGGGTTTCTGCTGAATTTAACGGTGTGCGCAAGAGCGCTTCAGGGGATGGGAGCGTGTTGTGTGCGAAAGGTTCGCAGGGCGAAGGCTCGCCGCGCGGCTCGCGTGGCAGTCTGTCGGGTGTGGGATGTGGTGAGGCGTTAGTTGAGGCTTCGTTGTCGACACAACCACAGGCGGACGAATCGCCCGCCGCCACCGACGACGCCAAGCCTAAACACAGAAAAGCGCGCTTTCAACAGGTCAGTCTGCGTATATGAAATCATTTGGTACACGCAGGCCGTTGCAAGCGCGTTTCATTTTTATATGTCATATTTTCTTTTGTGTGTGCATGTTTTATTTGTTATTAATGTTATGATCGCATTATGAAGACGTAGCTTGCGCAGGGAAAAAAATCGATACTTATATATAATTACAAAATTGTGTACAGCAAAATATTAAAGATGTACATTTGGATTTTTATAAACATGACCGCTTTACCATAAGGCTTCGTTTTGCTCATATAACAATGATAGCACCATCTATCACATTAAAGTTTAATTTTATTGCTAGGAATGGTCCGAGGAGGAAAAGAGGCCGCCGAGAGGGATAGCGACGAGAATTATCAATCATCACATTCTATTTGGTAAATGAATGTTAGAGAAATATAGAATGAGTTGCTTCGAATGTTAAATGTGATGAAAATTTTAGGTAAAAACGGAAACAAGCGTGGAGGTGGCGGCTGGCCTCTAGAGAGTGATTCGAGATCCAGATCTATTCTCAAGAATAAAGAGGCTCGCGGCACCGACAGCGAGCTGCTCCTGCAAGAGACTACATCTCTTGGTGCCAATGTATGCTAACAATTCACATGACTTGATCATGACATTGTCACATACTAATACATGTTTATATGAACATCCGATTGAAGAGTTAAACTCCTCACTCCTATACAACTCGTTTCTGATATGCAAATAAAATAAAATAAATTTCGGAACAACCGTTAATTTATATGGAAATTTTCATGCATTAGGATGAGACAAATATTTACGATTGATTTTATATATTAACGATAAAATATATATTTTATCGTAAATATATAAAACCATTGTATAGTACTAATATTTTTCGGATTTACTAAGAGATCTCGTCGTCTGTCCGTGTTAACGGTTGTTAAAAAGTCGGTTACTTTTGGAAACGTTGGGATTATGTAGTTTTAAAGTAATAAAGATCGCTTAGTAAATCCGAAAATATTAGTTTTATTTAAATGACTCGTTCAAGTCTTGAGCTTACCATACTATAATGTTACAGGGTGACTCGGGCAGCGAGTCCTCACCCATTCGCCTCAAAGACTTCAAGGGCCAAAATCACAAAGGCGGTACCACTGACCGAAGCAACCTCGTGTTGTAGTAAAACTCATCCTTTCAGTATGGACGCCTACACGCCTCGCGATCTGTAGCCAAGCCCGTAGTTGCGCACGCACTTTCATACATTTATTAGTGCAATAAACACAAATAATTTTAACATATCATTGGGCGATTGTGACTGCTTGTTGATAGATTCTCATTTTGTAGTTTAAGTATTGTAAAAAATATATATATTACATAATGTAATAATCGTTCATTCCAATCGAAAAGGTGAAAGTACCTATTTGTTAAGTTTTTTTACGTGCAATTATTAATTGCTAATTCTAATTTAAGCGAATATAGTTTGTACAGCATAGTTGATGAAAAAAAGAAGCAATTATTAAAATTAAAAATTTTGGGAAATTGTTCGTTATTGTTTTATTTTGACAATTTGACCGCCTTATTATATTGAAATCAATGCTTTCAATTTTTAAACCTATCCTTAATGATAGTTTATGGTGATCTGATTTCGTTTTAACTTTTGAAGTATTTTTTCCCTAAGTACCACTTTGACGATTTTTTTCTTATCTATCTATTTATGGCGGGACGGGAAGTTATGTATGTCGCTCCTTCGCATGTCAATACTCGTGTGTCATTCATCATATTTATTCCTTTGGTTAGAGTCTCCCAAAGTCATAGTGAGGCTATAGTGAGATATTGACTAATAGAAAATTTAATATCAATTTCTTTTGTAATTTTTTCGATAAAATAATCAGATATATACCAGAAGTACTGCAAGGAATGCATTGAAACAGTTGCTACCAAAAACAATGGTGAAGCTATCCGAATGCTTATTTATATTCATAAATGCCAAAGTTGGTTTACCACTTTCAAATTCGCAAAGATCAAAATTACCTAGTGTTAATTTTAATCTTTGCGATTTTATCAATCGGCAAGATCATCAACGTTAGACGATTTGTTAATGTCGGAATTGGAAGCAAATCCGTGTCAGTTCTTTGACGAATTGTCAAAGAGTCTAAACCAGCCTTGGTCGATCGTCTAAGAACATTTGAACCGGATTCGGAGAATGAGCAAAATAGGTCCAATTTAACCTGTCCCAACTGAACGAGGCCAACCGATTAATACATGCGACTTACTACGCCAAATATACAACATATACAGCTTTTTGATCACTTGAGAGATTCACTAGAGAAAGGAAATGGGTCCTTTATGACACAACTCAAAAGAAATCCCTCGGAGTATTTGTAAGTCAGGTTTTCATCTCAAAAAAGTGCTTTTGTGTGCTCAGTGGAGTATCCGGATAGGCTGTTAAATCAGACCTCTAAAGTGAATAAAAACAGCGAGAGGAAAGTGGCCAGCATTTACAAATCGACAAGGGGTCATTCTTAAATTACAATGCGCAACAGAAATGAGCGAGGCGAGGGAGGTACTGATCTGCTTCATTCACGATAACCGTCTAATGATGGACCTTCGGATTTCCATCTATTGCGATGTTTGAAATTTGAATGATATTCAAAATGGGCTATCTACGTATTTTGCTGAAACACTGCATATTTTTTAACCGTCGGGATACGAAAATTGACTAAACTGGTCGGAAAAATTATTGAAGGTGGTGAAGAATATGACATTAAAAATGTTGTTTGCATTAAAAGTAATGAAGAATCGACATTACTATCAGTCGCTACACGAAGACAAGGCTACAGTGAGGTTATGAGCTGCTTCGTTTGTAGCACAAGGCTGATATAATATTCCATTTTAGTTGAGGCAAAACAACGTTTTTTTAAAATTGAAAAACAAAACATAATGTAATGTAGGAACCATGAATATTTTTCATAGAAAAATTCACAAGCTTTCAATTTATAATTACCTGTATATAATGTTTTACTTTTTATACAATGAAAGGTAAATAAAATACGATAATAGTGGTCAACAATGATATTTATTTTTAAAGGAAATATAGTTTTAAATTATAATTCAATAAATATAATAAAATTACTATCAACAACACGTACTCGCTAATTAAATCAGTTAATTTTTTTGCCGTCCAAAACACATCAACTTCATCTGTCACCGGGAACGAATATCACATAAAACCAGATAATAATTAAATTATTAATGATTTACAAAATAATTTATCTTTCAACTAAAAAAAAAGAAAAATTAATACTTAAATTTCAGTACGTAAACAATAAATAAATAAACTTTGGTTTGTTTGTTTGTTTTTTTTTTTAATAAAGAATTAACTAACCGTTAGAGGCAGAGGAATTAAAATAACCTTAACGACTACAACAAGATTGTTCCTATAGTTAAGTGAACATACGGGCACCTCGCCCCGAACGTCTCGACTTGACGCGTCATGGCACTATAAGGCTGTACCAGCAATAGATGCCGTCAAAACCAGAAAAACCTCCACAGATTATACATTATACATACACACCAACGTTTTTATAGTATAAGGAGAAAATTTTAAATGAAATCAACAAAAAAATTTTTACAATATATTACATTTGTGTCGCATTAAAACTATTCTAGAAATTTTGTATGAAAAAAAAAAAGTAAATTAATAATTAACCAAACAACATTAAAAGGTTGTATATGTTAAGTTTTATTATTATTTTTGGGTTTCGAATAAAAATTAAAACCTTTTATCGCCAATAACGACATGAGATGTAGAGATCAAAATTATAAAAAAAAATCCAACGAGGATGAAAAATTTTATACCTTCGGCTGTGTATCTAAAAAGTTAAGGAATTAACAAAATGTTTTACTTATACGTTAATAACTGAAAGACGAACCGTGAAACATTAATATGCTATTTTTACACAATTCGTACAAAATTGGAGTAAAGTCAAGTCACAAATTACCAGAATTAAAGTTTTAAATAACATTATTTCAAATACAGAATCTCAATTACAAATGTTTGTCAATACGTACGGTACTTTTAGTTCTGATAAAAATAATCACGAGGACATGTCGGCTGAAGCTATT
>DVQP01001832.1:0-14111 GCA_018231745.1 Danaus eresimus
GTCTGACACTTCCTCTTGCACCTCCACCTAGGACAATGGGGGGTCATATGATAATTTTTCCCCTTTTATAAAAAAGGTATTGACTTATTATGGAACCAAAACACCGATTATTGAATTAGACAATGTTTACATTATAGGATCCAACCACTAATTGTGGCTCCTTACAAACATACTATAAAAATAAAACACTGGCCTGAAAATAGAAAAAAAAAATTATAACAATACAAAACATATTTTTATTTAACAAAAAAGGTAATAAGTTAGAAATGGAAACAAAACCCATTATTATCGCGACAATGAAACCAGAGCACTTGAACAATTCCAGAAGAAAATATTCTCAGCTAATTTCTTAAAATGGCTGAATAAGTCCAATCTGAGTTTGCATAGATAATAAAACGCCGCCATTGTTCGTCTTTGAGGAACATTTTTGTGATTATTTCCACATTTTAGATGTCTTAAAATAAATTATTTCATTAGCAAGGAAAAACTTACAAAATATTTTTAGTTTCTTTTGTGTAAAAGTGAATATTTTCATTCTCTCAAATTCATTATATTAATAGATTACAAACGTGAACTGTATTATATTATCATCTTCATAATATCCTTCGACTTCTTTTGACTTTTCGTAAGGTTACAATAGCCAAATACGTAGAACAGTCTCGTGATCGAATTACAAAATTGATCAACGCTTCACATTTATGATTATTGTATTTATTTTAATGGCTGGTATTATTTCTCGTTTATAAAAGGTTAATGATACTAACGCTCACAATAGGGAATACAATGTGACATTAGGGGACGCAGGAAATTAGGTTAAGTGCAGCTCTGGATTATGAAATAATACTGAATATATTTTATTTGATTTTATGGCTA
Source organism: Danaus eresimus (assembly GCA_018231745.1). NCBI lineage: Eukaryota > Metazoa > Arthropoda > Insecta > Lepidoptera > Nymphalidae > Danaus > Danaus eresimus. The sequence continues at coordinate 874 of DVQP01001832.1, forward strand.
TAATTAAGGCACGAGTCCACCGATATGTATTCAACTTTCTACTGGAGGCTTGTCTTGCTATCTCCTGTATAGACATGTCATTACCTTTTGTGGCACTACTCGTTAAATTTTTTTAAACAATTTGAAATTCTCTGTTAAAGGATCACTGTCGTATTTGTTGCTCACATTTTTATTAAAGCTAATTTGAAAACAAAAGATTTTGCCAATGTGCTAATGTTATCTTGTATAAATTTATATTTGACTTAAAAGTAATCCCACACCATTATATTTGCCGAACTGCTATATAGGAGAGTTACATTCTACACATGTCCTTAAAAATCACACAACATAACAACCTCAATGTAATGTATAAAAAATCTGCAATAAATTATTTGTCTCCCAGTAAACATCGTAACATTGTGGTTGTACATCTATACATACAATTACAGTTACAACACACGATTAAAGTTCTTGGAAGTTATATTCTCCGTCAGTCTCGGGGGTAAATAAAAAAGTTTATCCCGGAAAGTGGGTAAAACGAGGAAATTCGAATTGATTTCGTGCGTCCCACTTTCCTGTTGACGGATTTGTGATCAGTCATTTTCACGCTCCTTGCCCAGGAGTTGTTTGTTTAGCTTCTTAATGGTCTCAGGATTTGGGAAATAGCTTTCAAATGCTAGCCTTTACAAGAGATTAGATGTAAAGCGTTTGTTACTATTATTATTACATGTAGATAACGTCGAACTGATAGTAGAAAGTAACTCAGCAAATAATGTACGCAGATTAATTTTCGTGCATGATACATTATCTTTCATTATGTACTTAACACGTTATTTTTCTTATTCAACAGACTTCTACTTAAATTGGTCCTATTAAAGTTATTAAAATGTAAAAACTAGTAAGGAAAGACTAAAATACATAATATTTTTTTAACAAACACGCCATAGATTTTTTAACATATACATATAGTAATATATATATTTTTTTTAACTCGTAAGACTTAAAAAAGATATGAAAAAACAATATTCTGTGTTGATTCATTATTCGATTCAGTGTGAATTGCCTTTAATTAATTTGTATCCTATTTTCTTTATAAATAAGCTTTAGTTCATTACACATGTTCATGAACAATCTAAAGTATATACTATAAACATAACACTTATATTATTTAATAACTAACATTCATTACCTCAGCATCGTTCTAAAACCTTCATTTTCTCTATAACGTTAATATTATTTATAAAGTACGATCAATCTGCAAAGTTTCTTTCCTGTTTCGTAATTCTAAATAAAAGTTACAAATTAATTCTTCAGTGAATTCCCCGCGGAAGAGTATTAACCCTTTGATCGAGGGCGGGTCAGCCTTTCGATTGAAAACAAAATCCTTCTTATCTCGTGGTTTAACGGTTTCCTAATTAAAAACTATTCAAACCGTTTTATATTGGAAAATTAATTTAAGCAATTTTCACAAGCAATAACTTTATTGAGAAGTTATTCCAACACTAGGAACGAGCGTGACGCGAGTGGAGTCAGGACAATAAAACATAGAGGGACATCAGGTTCAGAACTTCGGTTAGTAAAAGTTAGCGCTCGTTCAATGCATGGAAGAAGCAACGTTGTTATAGTCACGGGACTTGCCTTAAGGAGATGACACTTTTAAACTTATATTTTTATTAACTTAGAACTATTTAAAAGTCAAACATTTGAATTTTGTATTCAAAATAAATTTCTTATTTTCTGATTTTTAATATGTATTTTGTTTTGAAACATTGGATTAGAAGTGGGTGCGATGAAACGTCTATTTAGAAATAATTTATAAAATTCCTAACTAGATAAGAATTTGACAAAATTATTAAAATACCTATTTTCGAAACTATTTAAAAATTTTCATTATCAGTTCTACAACACAGTCACTGAAGTTATTTAAAATCTTAATGGAATTTAAAAAGATCATTAATGTATTTAAAAACAAGTGTCTTTTATTATTATCTCTTCTTCTTAATATTCATTCAGATAAAGACAATTACTTTCTATATCGAACCACGATCAGATTTTAAAGTTCCCAAATAAGTACATTTCTGACAACGAACCAATCGAAATCACTGGCGATGCTAAATATTAACTTTTATTTGCAAGTGTTTATTCCTCTGAAATATCATTAGTGAGTTAAGTTATAAAAAATATCTAACATTTTGGCTAAACGTCCTTTGATTCTATTAGAGGATACTAATTTTAATCTATTTTTTTAATAGCTTTTCTAATGCGCATGTGAATCTTTAACAAACTGAACAAACATATCAGTCCATCGGAGTCCGTAGCTGAACAAGGCCTCTTGTTAGTCGATGAAGGTTGAAGCATTAATCGCCACTCTTGGTTAAGGCGTAATTCAAAACTTATAATTTGACATTATTTCCAGTCAGTCGGTCAGTAAGCGTCTAATTACTCATATAAAGTACGCACGACTCGGAAAAATCACTTTGGTACTTTCCAGGTCCCGAACCCGCACTCTCATGCAAGATAGACGAAGTTTTAACCTCTAGACCACCACTACTGGAACAAATTTAAATTACTCAAAAAAAAAACGATTACAGATTTAATTTATCGGAATGGAGGAAACAGGGAATAAGTGTCTGACTACAATCCAATGTGAAGGTGAATTTACCACAAACTAAATTAGTATTCAACCAATAACTCTCTGATTTAATTGTCTCTGCCAGAAAGTTATAAACTTCTCAATAATTTTGGCATATTGAGGACTATCAAATATCCAGTAGGGCCGACGGTATCCGGCCGGGCGTCAAGTGGTTTTCCTCAGGGATACTACTGTAACTAAGTTTAAGATCGCGCTAACTGAACTGAACAAATCCGTTATATTAAACTTACTCACTCTTATGTCCGAGCTCAACGTGTTACACGTTTCTCTATATAATAAGAAACTTTAAATTAAAATCATTTGTCCAACTCTTGCGGGCAGTCAAAGCTCTGCTTTGTATCCTCTTTTATTTTCTACTTTTATCAAAAAATGCCCTCAAAGTATTCTAATTGCTTTTTCCTCTTACACAAGCCTTTGTTTAAAACAAAGCAAATACTCTTTAAGCCGTAATGTTTGCTCATTATTGTCGAAGCAATCCTCTATTTTCATAACCCGAATAATAATCAACTGACGTGTTGGTATTTCTTCAGCTCTCAAACAATATGTGTTTAATGAAACCGTCAGCTGGATAAAACCAACAGAAAAAAGCATAAAAGGAAGCAATCGAAGGGCATTTTCAATTTGGAAGTCAAGAGATACGAGTCTCATAAATAAAAGTTTTAGAATCAATTCCCGAGCGCCAAGTTTCATTTGAGAGTCGCCATCTCTCTTTCCATTTATTACGTAAGTATGTATATTGTATAGGTCCTTAATAAATATATCGTTTCAACTTTCAATTTCAATCTCACAAGTCGTATATTACGTCTCATTTTTATATTACTTACATTAAAATCAAATATCATTCCACATTAAACACTAACCATGTATATTAATGAAAGGATAAACATATACCTGTCAATATTTTAAAGAAAACTTAAACGAGGAATATTTTTTAATTTAAATATGTTTTAATAAAATTATTGAAGTTAAAAGTTTCGCAACTATTTTTTTAATGGCTGCATACAACACACAGTCCTGCTGGCAGCAAAGTATTTCTTATAAAGTTAAGTAATAAAATAGACACTATCACAACAAAGTAAGATAATTATATATTATTAAAATATACCTATCTAAACTAAGAACTTATTTTTCTACCTAATAAAAGTTAAGCTTTAATATAAAACAAACAATGAAACCAAGAAGTTTACAAACTATAATGAGACTTATATTTCTATAGTTACCAGAATTGTCTTCACCTGACGACTATTTAATAAAATCTCATCACTTTGCACTTTAATTGCCCAACTAATAAAAACTCTAACTAATTCTATTCTGAAATTAAAATTCTGAAACAATATCAACGTCCTGGTGCAGCAGCAGTTAGTACGCACTTATTGAGCGAGTAGATTATCCATTAAATTTGTTTTCGCCAGATTTTCTTTGCAATCAGAGACTTGATTCATTAACATCATTCCATATACTTCTTACTTCCAAATACTTCAATTTCAGATACTTCTTATTATGATGCTACAATCACTTTATATCTTTGACATGAAACAAAGTACGAAATAAAAAACGGTTAAAATAATCAGGTTGCTGTAGTAAAGTCCGTTATTTAGAAATATCTTCGACAACATCATCATAATCATCTGTGTATGTATTTAAAATAATGTATCAGACAAGTTACGTCTCACTTACATCAATGACTTTGTTACAGGTAAGCTGGTGCAGACAAAACCTATCTATAAATTGGTATGTAAGGTATAGGTTTGAGCATCTGTTTTTGTTTGTCTGGTTCAGTACAAGCGGTCCATTTATTTAAGTGCAGTCAGGACCAGTTGCTATTCAGATTTCTGTGTTTTCGGACGTTCTATTTTTAATTATTTTATTCAATAAATATCTTTGAAAGAGTATCTGTTAGGATGTTCACCTGATCGGCGTGGAAATTAACAATTTTGGTAGTATCTTGAGAAAGGATGAATAACTAAATGTTATCCAAGTTAGAATAAGATTTAGTCAGTACATGTTTGTTCGTCTATCGGCTTCGAATTTCTATCATCAGATTCAAGTTCTTTATAAATATCCTTAATTTGTGTAAAATATGCATAATATTTTAGGTTACAGTCACTTGAAATGTAGAGGACGTTTTGTAACGTAACATGAAATTTTTTCTACTCATCAACCAAAAAAGTTGCTTCAACGGCAAAATAGATTTTTGTTAATAGTGAAATATGTGGTCGCTAGATAATAAGTAATTCTTATTGTATGTTCATTGTCCATATATAAACTTTTTGTAGCCTTTTGGATTTGGAATCCATTAAAAAGGAAAAATTGCAATATTATTACTTATCGTTAAGTAGGTCTATACCTTACCTTAGATTAAAGACCTTACAATAGACGTGGTCTTAATAAGTCTGTGAAACTATGGTCTATGGCGTATAAAAAGGAGAGATCAATTATGAAGTCATAAACGCCTCACGTTGTCTTTTATCTGCACTAGAAAATTACGGAATTTTATGTTTATTTATTAATAGTACTTTTATCACATATTTTATCAGACGTATTCCATATAAACAGAATACATCTCGTGACGAGATTGGTAAATTTTTACTATTATTTCTTTTTACTCTTAATACATGTTACGGCAGAAATATTCTGGAAAAGCGACTGAAACAGTGACACAACTGCTTGACTGTCACTTAATGTCAAGTGGATTAGATACCATCACCAATCATTATGTAGTATTTTACCATGATTGCTAAAAATCTTTAATGAATATAAAATATTAATTTATTTAATGCCACCTGTAAACAAAAAGTTGAACGTAAAAAGAACAAGCGAGGCACACAACTTCAAAACATTCTCTTTTATGGCCATAGATGGCGCTGAGAATTATTTCACTATAAAAAGAGTAAAGCGGTCAACAACAGGAAACAGATATGGAAAATGCTGCAAAAATTTATCTTCGTTTCCAATAGATAGAGTATATAACATTCATTCCAAGAATTAAAACTATTCGAGGAAAACTATTAAAACCTCACAGTTCATTTCTGTCGTGTTACAGATGAACTTTGAAAAGAATTTAATTAAAATGATCCGACTTTTCAAGACAGTTATTCTTAAACGCCAATTGTTGGAAGTTTCCTAAGTTTCAGACTTCAAACTGTAATTAATACTTATTACTTTAACTACTTCCAACCTTCCTGAATCTTCACAAGTTCCAATTCGCTCGGTATATTGTTTTAAACTTATGACACTACAAAAGTGACTTCCAGACTTCGGTAACAAAAAAAAGTTACAGCTATTATTTAGTTAAATTAATTAAAATTTTAAATTGAAAATTCGGCTGTAAGTATTAAGTCTTCTAAAGTTTTATGACATATTTTTGGATATGAAAATAAAAATATGTATTAGGATAAGGATGTATAATTTTGCGCATATTTAGTGATGCATTATTTATATACAACTTCTTTGTCACATTTTTTTTTAGCATTTAAAATCATATTAAACATTGTAGCGCCATCTCTGGAAAGTATATGAAAGTATTGTACCCGTCAACTTAGTTTCTGAAATTTCCAAGAGATGGCATTCTTTGGATGTGCAAGAATGCCATCTCTTGGAAATCTTTCCTTTACCATATTCTTTAAAGCGCCATCTATTTTTTGGAACCTGTATTTTTTAAATATAAAGTTGCTCTTAGATGGCGTTGTCAGAAATTACTTTGACACCTGCGTTTATAACTTCCATCTTCGTGCCTAGATGACACGACTAGTACTAATGATATTTCTTAGATCTTTATATCTTAAATTAATAGGAATACATTTTTTTTATATTAATTCATTTTAATAATTCTTAAATTTAAGATATTTTTGTCAATAAAGATATATGACGAGGAATGAATTCTTCGTTCATATTTAAGAAACGCCAGCTAAGACCCTCCACAACACTCGCGTCATTTACCGTTATAGTTATAACACTTAAAATATATATTTTTTAATTTAGGCTAAGCAATCAATCAAACGATTTTGCTTTTTTTTTAAGTCTTCTTAATTAGTGATTTTATATACATTTTTAATATTTTGGTTTTAGCTTTATTTATTATAGAGATCATCAATTTATGTGTATATTTGGGTTTATTTTTAATCAACAGTACAAAATTTTCATAACATTTTTGTATATCCATATAACATTAAAGTTATCTTAATATTATTAATTAATGTTATAATTTTAATGCATCAAGCTGCAAAAACCTTCCATATAGATACGAATACATCGTATATTTAAGCGGCTATCGTGTAATTATTTTTGAGATACAAAATTCTAATCAAGCTAATTCCTAAACTTTCCTGTTCCATTACAGAAAATGCTTCCCTTATTTTGTTTGACCTTTAGTGGGAACAAATGCAGATTAGGTCGAAATAACTCCAGGCGCCTCTGTCCAGAACAAAAATTAATTCAGGCTGTCATGTACTTAAAACAAATCCCTTCTGATTTGAATAAACTCGCTATTTGTCGTGAACGGAGACGATTACCCGTTTCCTTGACACTTACTAAGGACCTCCTCTGAATAATATATTACATTTGTTTATAAAATACTTCATACTGTTCAGATTTTGTGTGATTATTGAGAATAATAAAGCAGTTATTATTGAGGGTAGATAACATTAAGAGGAGATATATTATAATACTAACATTGTCTTCAAAAACTAAGGGTTTTAATGGATGAAGAAGCGAAAAGAATATCTATTATTAAAAAAGGAACAAATTTAATCAAACAATTATTGAAAATATTGATAGCCTGACAAGTACGTTGGAGTTTCATAGAACAAGAACAAAAATTGTTGAAGGGTTTTCTATAGTACTGTTTGAGCTTTGATGTAACTGCAGGCTATGGCTTAACAAAGAACGCACAAAGGTTCCACAGGATAAGATTGAACAAAGTTATTGATAGAACATAATATTTTATCGAGGAAATATATTATTTTTCTTTGTTTGTCGAAAACCCGAGTTGTGTTATTGAAAACTAGTCCTTGTATCAAATTACATGAATTTAATAAAATATTAGTAAGTGTGTGGTTAAAACAACGGAATAATATGATGACGGCAGAGATAATATATAAGGGAAATTATCTTTTAGTACGAGATAATAAAAAGACTAATTGAAACTGTCCATTGTTCTAGGATGGACAATGCTTGTCGTGACTAGAAAAGACGGTCTTTTAATAAACAGACTTTTATCATAATGTTTTAATTAAATAAATTCATTCATTATAAATCCTCAAAGTCTAACAAAGTGCTAGTGAGAAAAGTAATTTTAAATGCTGAATGTTTGCCTGTGTGTATTAATTTAAAACCAAACACACGGCATGTAGTCGTTATAGCGATACCTGTTTACAGTAGACGCTCCATAGAGTCGTGTCGAGTGCTTCAGCATTTCACGTACTCGCTAAATAACCAGGTCGCATTTCAATGGTCACCAGGTCATTTGGCTTCGTATTTATTAATTAAATAATAATCATTAATTTCTTTTTAACTACAACAATCAGTATTGCACACCTACGTACGAGTACAGTTGTTTCTATTTGTTAGATAAGCGTAAAACACTCTGTCTCGAGGCCAATGATGCCTTCGTGTTCTCAATATAATAAATAATAAAAATCTAAGAATGAATTAAATAAAACAATGATTTTAATTAGAGAGTCCAGATCTTTGTTGTTGTCTAATTAATTCGACTGCAACCCGGACTCCTGTGAGTGTTCGTAGAATTAGTATTTTTGGATCACAAAGCAGCGAGACAGAACGAGCCGACGTTACTGAACTTGATACGCAATTCGTTTCTGTAATTGAAAAATGTTCAATAGGCGTATTGAAGCCGGACTAGTCGTAGGTCGCTTTTTAGAAAAATGTACTCTTAAAACGGCCGTTGTGTCAGCGGAGCGAAGAGATTGGACGTTTGGAAAAAAATACCGACACGTTCCAGTCGTTGCCGATGAGGTTTGTTGATGTTAGAATATTTAAATAATTTTTGCAGAAGAGAATGTTCTACATAAAAATACACTCTCAGAATAATTCTTCTTAAGCTGTACAAAGTTCGATGCGGACTCGTTCGGTAGCAAATTATATTATGAGAGCGGCAGAACATCTACATAATCCGAAGCAAGCTGCTTGCGAAACTTTAAGTACATAAAACCCTCCTGCTATTACATTCCCACGTCACTCTCACAACATCTTTATTATTGTTGTCCTTTGGACCTTGCATGAGATAAAACAACAGAAACAGTGATGTTTATAGTTTCTAATAAATTATATCGTAACATGATTGTTGTATTTTTTGCCTTAAAACTAAATAAAATGTTTTCGAAATATCTACAAACAAATTTTTCATTTCCGTGTTCAACACAGTTAACCGGCCTGATGGGACGTCAAATGTCTTTCATATAATATATGTTACATACATACGTATTAAATTCGATTCAATCATTGACATTGTTAGTGTTCTTTTTATGTGACTTTCCAGAGATGTCAGCGGCTCTGTAAAAAAATAATTAAAAATAATGTTTGAATTATTAAGAAATGTAAAATATATTAACTATTTTGCTATTAAATATACGTGTAAAATTTTAACGCTATAATAATTTTTGAATTTGTATTTTTCCTAATATTTACTAATTTCGAAATACCTTTGTAGTAGTTAGTACCAGCTAGTATGGTTTCGCTTGCGAGCTGACTATCGAGAAGATCCAATATGCGGCCTGACCTAACAATACACCACCGAAACAAAGCTACGGAACACTGTATGAAACAGTTTTATTGCAAATTAAGTCTTATTTCTTTATAATAAGAGCATCAAAAGATTTTTTTAAACGAATCGTTTGCAAGCGTCCATGACACCGCGGTGCATGAAATATTCGCTCCAATGTGAGTTCTATTTTATAACATTAAGGATTATTATCGGTCGTCAGGATAAAATTAGTAAAGAGCTTAAGTTGAGGCATACGATAAAGTCTATTACAAAAACAATGAACACATACTCACCCTCATTGTCTCGAACCAGATTTGCTAAAGAGCGTGTGGGAACGTTTGTATACAGCAGTCGGTAATGCTATCTTAATTAAACGCGAGAATTCAGTTAAAACAGTTTTACCTTAAATGAAATCTCGGTTTAAAACAAATCGTGCTCTGTATCACTTAGCATCACAGACCCCGTGTACAGTTTACTGTTTAGAACATTTAAAATATTCTTTTTATGAAAGCTTTGATACAACTTCAAAAACTATTTGCTGAAACATTAAACAAAATATACTATTTCATTTAAAAATTCATTCACTCGAAATAGTTTTATAGGAATAGAGCAAAATAAACATTTTCATATATTTTTTGTATTGTTAAAAGCTCAGTAAAGATATGTTTGAACATAAGTATAAAGTTGATTGATTTTAAGTTTCGGAAACTAAGCGCTAACATAAAAATTTCTCTTTCCAACATTGATCCAACATAAGTTGGACCAGACCAAATATTTTACATGTAAAGTCTTTTAATACAAACTTTTTGTCACAATTGAATACTATGTAACCCTGCAATGTAATAAATTTGAGAGTATTGTATGTAATTGTAAACATTATAATAAAACAAAGGTCTCAAGAGCGCTTGTATCGAGCTGTTTGTTCGTATGTTTACTTTAGTTCAATTCATCCGTGTGTTGAGAACACTCCCAGTCGTTCTATTTAAAATTCACTTGAACTCAGTACGAAAACCTAGTTTATAGGTCAAGCAAACAGTCTCATGATATTTTTTGTTTTTGTTTTTTTTTAAAGAATTAATTGACTTTATTTTAGTTAGGTTATATAAGATTTCTATATAATCGTATGTACATCTTGAAGTTAATAAGATAACGTAATACATGAGGAATGTAACTCTATTTGACTAATAATTATCGAAGTGAATAAAAAATGTATCTTATACTGTTTACAATAAGGTTCCTTCTAATAATAACCGTCTAGTACCGCACATATACCTGTTGTATATACTTGTTGTATGTCACTGTACCGACGCTACTAATATCGAAGTGTATTCAACGCCATCTATACGATAAACGCTCTGAGTTCACTTTGTGGCCGTACGTTCGACACTTGCAGGTAGTACTTCCTTTATATTAACTTACAACACCTTAACTATACAAGGAACTTGAAAGCTTCGTAAGTACTCTTCGTTCTAAGGTCTGTACACTTAGAGTTCAGTGTATGTATTTACTTCAAGCATACAATATTATTAATAGTTCGTTTCATATAACACTGTTTTTGTCATTTTTATTTTTGGCTATTCCTAACTCCTTTTCTTCCTATCAATTTTCTTAAAAGTATTCATCACTACCCGTCTTATGATATATTAAGATGTTTTATGGTTCACTAAAGTTTTATAAGTTTACTTTGCACTCGAAAGCCCAAACTGTATGTTGTTGAACATGACTCGTACGAGGAATTCTAGTTGTGTACTGTGGAGACTATAAATAAGGCAGCATCGTACTTTGTACTGGTAGTTGGGAGGTGCGTCGTATATCAAAGGTTCAGCTTCATGTCTCGTTATTCAATGAAAGAATGGTGATTATGATTCAGAGTGACAGAGATTTTGAGGTAACATCCTAAAGGTTACTTGGACTTCACTCGGTACATAATAGAAACATTTTTATCGTGGTAGAGCGTAGCTGCGATCAGTTACAATGTCAGTTACGGAGTAGCCTTTTAAGGCTGCGTTTCGTCTGATTAGTGAGAGAAGCAGTGGATCTTTTTACCCATCCTCTCCTACCCTGTCCTCTTCCTTTAATCTAACTTTAATCCCGTAACATCCCTTATCTTGCAGATTTCTAAGGCGATGGTGTCTTTCTCACATGATGTAGGCCGTTTACTCGTATGCGGACGTTGATTTTAAAATGGAACTCATCTATGTTTGACATAAAGCTTTTCTTCACAAGGAAGTTTGCAGCTTTCAAAAATTTTTTTCTATTATTTTCTACTTTGATATTTTATCAATCACAGATATAAATTAAGTATGTATTGTCTCTTAATGTTGTAACCGTCGTATGTGTTCCTCCTGCGGTTAGCTGTGTCCCGCACGTCACCAGCCTCCGTGGCTTTGTTTCTGTGTCATAATATAAACACTAAAACGACGCCATGTTGTTGGCTCTCCTGTAAATGTTAATGTAAAGAATCACTTACAAAAATCAATCATCACAACAATAATCATTTAACTTGCCACATATCAGACACTGAAACTTACTTGTATAGCACAACAAGACTAAATATTAGAATTACCAAATTTTTACCTCAATATTAAAATTGTCTTGAGAGTCATACTCATAATACCAGGACCTACAACAAAACAACAACTATTCTATTAGGAATATAATCATTAAAATAAATTTAATGAAAACCTAATATCATGAAATAAAGAAAAAATACTTAAAGTACAATTTATTTTTGATGTCGCAAATATTATTATAATGTTATACATTCAGGTTCTCGTTCTTTCGCTTTCGCAATTCATTTAAATTGCATCCTCTTTTTACAATTTTTATAGAAAATTACTCAGCAAAAAATTTGAAATCTCTTAAAACAGACAAGAGTGGGTTGCTGCATAATTCAACGTTGAAACGCAACTAAGCGTAGCGGTATTGCGCGTACTACGAGCGTAGCAAGCTACGTTATCGTAGATTGTTGCTACGAAATTAGTGGCCATTATAAACTTTGTACTTTTAGTGCGGTCTATATGGAATCGATGTGTTTGTTAGTATGAGCTTAATTCGTACTCTGTACTACAACTAAACGGTGAATTCAATGAAAAATAAAAAAATACGGTATTTTTATGACGAATTAAGGAACATAAAAAAAACATCATTACGGTGGAGGCGGACACTGAAGCTGTTATAATAATTTTTTTTTGTGACGATTACGAAGGCTTAAAAATGATTGACATTCATTATATTTTAACGAGGAGGGCGTCAGATGTCAAAAAAAGCGAAACAGATTTAGACGATTTTACAAATAATCACATTTAAATTGGAAATAGAGAAATTAAAGTATGAAACGTACAAAATGATAAAAAGTGTTAATAAAAAACCCCAAAAAAAAACTGTAAAAAGTTTGTTATTTGTCGAAAAATTTATTATAAAAATTTTAGTGAACGTCGCTAAGCGCTTAATAGTTTTATAAATAGGTCATTGCATTATGTTCACCTATTCATATGCAACATAAAATGGTAAATAGTTTTCGTGAAAAATGAATTTGAAACTGTTGCGAGCCGTCGGTATTCTTATAAAAACGTCAACAATATTCGACCAGGATCGAACTCATTCGAGTCAAAGCGGGGGTTATTGAAATTCTCGATAGAAATTTATTCGGAACATATTGAGGCTTTAAAGTTGCCAGTTCAAAGCCGGCGCTTTTATGTGAAGTTAGTTTTATACCATTTTAAAAACTATCTGAATATTTTATTACAAAGAGGTTGTTAAAAATATAATCAAAAAGCGCCCCGACTACATTGCATACAACGCGTTGAAAATATAGTCCACTATAGATAAAAAACATACATATATAAACTATTGATTTCTCATTACGGTACTTAAAATATATTT
>DVQP01001833.1:0-14109 GCA_018231745.1 Danaus eresimus
AAAAAGCGCCTAACGCCCTTCCAACGTCCATAGACGGGCTATCGTCCGATCATCATGTTAAGCAACGTCAGGCGCGATCAGTTCTAACGTGGGTGACCGCCTGGAAACGCCTCTCGCCTTCTCTCCCAGTGACGTTGTCAAAGACAAGGCTTTACAGCTATAGTAAAAAAAGCCTATCGCCCGTTCTCAGTCATTGTAAATCAGTTACGTGATTTTTTTATATCCCTACTTCACAGACACGTCATTCGAATCCGGTATGTCGGACGACTACGCGATCCCGCCAGACGCGGTGTCCTGCGAGGGCGCGGGCGGAGTCCCAACGGGGAGCGGGGCGGCGCGGGACTCGCCCCGGAGACATGACGCTCTAGAGAAGAGCGGACATCTCGCTAAGCTGGGGGGGAAGCTGAAGACTTGGAGAAAGAGATGGTAATGACGCTCACGAGTGACCAGGAATCACAACTTAACTCAGCCATATCATATAGAGAAATACTTTGTTAAGCTATTAAAGTGATCACAAACAAGTGTTCGTCCATCGATGTGTCTTAATAAATCTTGCATTGTTTTATGTAAAAATATTTTTTGTAAGGCAGTTCTATATAACTAAAATAATTCTAGTAAAGATAAAATACAATGGAGTGTAAATATGCAAGTTAAACATTTCTTCTTGGCAAAAAAAAAATTTGTGATTTATTACAATCACCAAGTGACTTTGTATTATATTTTCTATCTTCGTAAGCTGAATCCATGAGTTAAGTTAAAAATTAAAAGATATAAATTTTACTGACTTAAATCAAATGGATGTCAAATAGTCTATTGTACATACATTGTACCCTTTGTGCGTCACCCGAATAGTTTTCCTTAGATAAAAGAAGGCTTTTATTTCTCTTAATTTTTTTTTAATATCTTATAATTATTGAATAATATAATATTCCGATGACACACAATATTTCGGTATATTTTTATATGGCTTCAATAATATAGTCTACCGTTTATTTTCTTAATACATAATTAACATCTATATATGTGGTAAACAAAAACATTACAGGTTCGTCCTTAAGAACGGTACCTTGTCCTATTGGAAGTCGGCCTCCGATGTGACTCGGAAGCCGCAGGGTCAGATCGGACTCGGCGAGGCCTGTAAGATATCCAGGAACGACGGTGGCGCCACCTTCGAGATATTCACCGGGAGCCGAACCTACTACCTCACGGCGGACAGCATCGCTACTATGGAGGACTGGATAAGAGTTCTACAGGTTATTAGAACTTATCCAAGCTGAAACTAATGCCATCTATAAGTTTATTGTTGCTTGTAATTCGATACAAAGAAAACGATTTAGTTACCACCATATAAACACGATTATAACAAAAAATAATTTACACACCATGTATCATTACAATGTTGCTGGTAACATACATTAATTTTTATTGCTGATGAGAAACATTGATTTTATAAAATAATTAATAGTAATTTCAATCATTAATTCATAAAAAAAAGCGTATAAAGTAATTTTATGGTGAAACGAAGCAAATTTAAACTATTTTTACACACAAAGTATATAATTATTATTACATTAGTATTATTGTGTTAGTACAAAATATATACTTTTTTTATACAACAGAATGTCCAGAGACGCAATGCGACTAAGTTATTATTGAGCAAAGAAGACAATAAGCCGACCATACAAGGCTGGCTGACTAAAGTGAAGAACGGACACGCCAAGAAGAGTTGGTGCGTCCTGTTGGGGAAAATGTTCCTGTACTTTAAGTCACCAGGCGATCAGGTTAACAATCAAATACTTCATTACATTTGACTAATTTATATATAAAACAAAAGACAAATGAATGCAATATCCTACATTAGGTCACCAAAGAGTTAAAAGTTTATCGTTAATTGAGATTTATTAGCTATGTGCTATAAATAATATTTTTAAAGTTAATATTTTTACTATATATAATTTCAGAACCCCACTGGACAGATCAACATGCGTGACGCTCGTGTCGAGGACGTGGAACACGTGTCGGACTCCGACTCTGAAGAGAAGAATGATGACGGAAGGAATCTTACCGTCGCTATATACCCCCAGCACCAGCTGACCGGGGTGAGTACACACCTACACGCACACACGCACGCACCACACACGCACACACAATTATGACCCCTATAGAAATTTAAAACTAAAAACGGTATACATTGTAAAAGCTCAATAAGCTTATTTGGGTCGTTAGTTTTCAAATAGTTTTCAAGTATTTTAGCCTTATAATTGTCACACTAACATGTTAAACTATTAACATTTTGTTAAGTGCAAATATATGTAGACACTGTGTCGTGGTGGTATGGATAAAGGCCGGCCTCCCATACATTAGAGGGCGGTTTCGAAACCACTTACAAGGGGTGATGAAAAACATCGTGAGGAAACCTGGATTGATAATTTCAAATTATAAGTTCAGGTTTCCTGACGATACATTTATATTACAAATATAATGATTTCATATTATAATTAGAAGTCACTTCATTTATTTCATTTTGATACAAATCAATTCATCTTTACCAAGCATGATGTTTACCGCTCTAACTATCTCCATGTGAGAAGTAGGCGTTTGCTCAGTTGTGGGGGAGGATAGGTTGATATTTTTTATACTATTATAGTATCAATCAACATTTTTAACTTATCATTGAAATGCAAAAGTTTTATGCTGTGCTTAAAACATTCCAGGGCCCAACATACCTGTTATTTGAAAGCAAGTCGGATAAGGATTCGTGGCTTTACCATCTGACGGTTGTGAGCGGCGGCGGCCTCAGTCAGGGGACACACTTTGAACAACTTATACAGAAGCTGATGGAGACTGACGGAGATCCTAGTATGTAGCTCTATGTTTTGAATAGTTGTATGATAATTTTCGCTATGTGATAGTATATTTACTATAGGTTAAGGTAGGAAAAATTAATGTTTTTTTTTTCTCAATAAAGTAAAAAGGTTACTTATAAATCCAATTCATTCGGTCAAAGTAACATGCAAAACCTACTAGATAAAAAAAATTACTACAAAGACCTCATAACAGTTATTAAGATAAAATTTTAAATAAATTTACCTCTAAGTTAAATATTAGTCCAACTTCTATTGTTATATTTTTACTTAATGCTGCAATGATTCAAGTTTTATTAACTTTTTTTTTAAGACTGCGTTCTGTGGAGGCATCCGACGCTTTTATATTCCAAAGAAAACATCACATCGCCACTGACTTCATTAAATTCTGAGGCACTGCAGGCTGAAGCATTAAAACTATTTAAAGTGAGTATTTTTAAAAACTTATAAATCCAAATTTAGTAATTTTTTTTTATTACATTAACTTTCAGTACTTGAAAATTAGTATTAATTCAAAACCTTTATTAAATCAACTATGTACTGATTATTAAAAAAAAAAGAATGAAGTGTATATACGTATATATTTGTAATTCTCTTAAATTCATCTAGAATATTTTAGACATCAGCCACAGTCTAAAAAAAGTACCAAGCTATTAAATTTTCATAGTACCATTTAGAGCGAGATATCTCTTATCGTCGACTTCAATAAGCACCTAGTATAATGTATGTGTTGTATGACTTCAGTGCGTCCAATTATTCATGTCTGTGGCGGTGGAGCACGCGGGTATAGACTACCACGTGGTGCTGGCACAGAACGCGTTGCAGCAATGTCTGGAGGTCGGCGAGCTCCAGGACGAGCTGGTCTCAGCACTGTGCAAGCAGAGCACTCGCACGCACACGAAGCACGGCGTGCAGGTAACCAAACGCCGCGTGAGTATCGGCCTTTGCTTCGCTTTGTATAACGGCTAGCTGTTTATAAAAAAAAAAAGAAAAAATGCACAGATGACATTTAGCTTTGACATAAAAACTGTCATTTCTGCATGACATTCGATTTTGATACAAATGATATTCATTTATTGACGTGTCAATTATCGTTTATGTGAATTATTAAATTGTTTTTACTTCCTAAGGTGATTGAAAATATGATATCTCCTGTTGGGTAATTAATGAGCTTCGTACTCGTAAGCTTTAATGCGATACGCTTTATGCTTTTCTCATATGTCCTATAACTTATCACTTATCTGTACACGGTTGTAGTTAAGCACCTAACGTAGACATAAGCTGTGCTCTAATTAGTCAGAATACAGTTAAAGCTTTTGGTGTTAGCATTAAAAAAAATGACACATCTAAGAGCACACATTTTAAATTTCGAACAAGCTTGGAATATTATTATTTTTTGCCTTAATAAATATACACTAACAAGCCATAACTAAAGTGTACAGCTTTGTGTGTCGCTGTAAAGAGGCTTAATGTCACGTGGTTGATCAATTTGGAATTGTGTGTGTTAACATTTCTATTGGCTTCTTATTTCAAATTATGTGAATATATAAAAACAAAGGATGACCTTCATGGGATTTTATTCCAACTTGATCTTCAAGTTCTGGCAACATTGATGGCGGATAAAAAAAAAAACTATGCAAATGTTAATATCTTAAATTTCGATGTTTATTATATACAAATAAATGTTGCCATGACGAAAAATGCGGTTGTTTACGTCGCAGTTTCAAATGGAATGTTGGTGTAAATTTTCCCTATTTTTTTTATTTTTGATATTTATACCCAGGAATGTTTTGCTCCCCCATAGTTTTAGGGAATGAGTATATATCATTCATGAACTGTCATAGCTAGCTCCTTCGCACTATGATCTCCTTTGTATTAAAAGGTTGATGTTGCAAGTATTTTTACATATTATTTATTTATATATTGGTGTTTAGTCTAAATTAAGGTAAGTAAAGATATAGTTGAAAATGTATAACTGCATAATGGTGCTATATATTATTGATATAGTATAGTTATATTTATATATAAATTATATTGTCGAAGTAGGTCTATGTATATAAAGTTATCCTATTAAAATTTAATATGGTCATTACGTCTTGTTTCGACATTTAATCACTAAAAGTTTACTTCAACTTGCTTTGCTGTAGTTAGTAAAAACTATTCATTTGTATTAATATTTTTCCAATTGATGTATTTTAATTTAAGAAAAAAATATTTCTCTTATTTCGAGTGACTACAAAATTGTGTGAAAGCTATACTTAAGTAATTAATTGTATTAACCCAGCAGTCTTATCACATGTTCCATACAAAGCGTTTTTCAGTGTTATTTATAAATCTTAGCACAACATTAACGAAATAGGCTTGTGAACCAAAAACCGTTTAAAAATAGAAATTAATTAAATAAAGTTAGGTAAATAATGCTTTTATACTATGTCTATTTGCCATTATGCAGTTACGCATTATTTTACGACCACATTGTACAATACACTAGTATAGTGGGTTAAGGTTTAGAGACAGAAAATAGACTGGACAATTTGTAATTATTTTATATTAAATTCATAAAACATCAAACCTACACTTAAAAACATATAAATACATTAAATTTTAGGATAATTAACGAATATCAATAAAAATATTATAATATTTTTTTTTGTTTCTTGGAAAATGTTTACGAAATTTATTTCCATTTTACATTATAAAGTTAAAATGTTCTAATATTTTAAAAGTAGGATAAACAGAAGTCATCGAAGGTTTGAATATTTTAACGACTCGCTAAGTAACGTTACATAAAATGATCCTATATATTTTAAACATGATTTCAAACTTATGTAAATTTTTTATTATGTACATTTTTTTTGTTGAATATTTAAATATCAAAGTATAAAAGACTTTTTAAATTTTGTTTAGTAAGTAAAGGTTAGTGCTGTATTATTATATATTTGTCACCTGTTCACTTATATAAAGTAATGATATTAATGTAAAGCCGCATTATAATATATATTGATCGATATTAAGTTACTATATAACATAACTACACCTTAAACTTCATGCTCAAGTGACACAAACACACGCGGATTTCCATACCAATGAATCATATACAATCATAAAGTCCCCACGAACGTGTCCCACCACCAACATTTCATTTGTACAGCAACTGCTGCTATGCGCCACGCAGTCGTTGTTCACTTGCGACACGGGCGCCTCAGTCGGCAGCGACAACAAAAGCGATCTGCCGCAGAACTCGGCGGGGTCGCCCAGTTCGATACAGGTAACGTCAGGTCGGATCGGCGACAAGGTCGAGTGTCTGCGACGTGCGACACTGGACTCGAGTGTCTGTGACGTACGAAACAATTCTCTATTGACTAATGACATGCGACACTAGTATCGAGTGTCTGTAACAAGAGACACTAGTGTGAAGTGTCTGTGACATAAGACACTAGTGTGAAGTGTCTGTGACATGAGACACTAGTGTGAAGTGTCTGTGACTTCCGACACTAGTGTCGAGTGTCTGTAACATGAGACACTAGTGTGAAATGTCTGCGAATGTAGACTCGAAAGTCGATTTTCTACTACCCGACACTTATCACAAACGTCTGTGAGATACGTCATTAAAATCCAGTGTCAAGTGTCAGTGACTAAGATATTACTGTCAAGTGTCTACGACGTTTGAAACAAGGCAGCCTAGTACATGTGTGCATCACAGACGCTCTGCTACACATCACAAGGTCATCCATTGTCATATTACGTAGTACATCTATCGTAAGGAATGTCCACATCGAATAGACCAAATCATCATGACCCTTTATCATGTTGTTTGGACCTGAATGTATCGTAATAGCCACATCCAGAAGCCAATGAAATGTTCGCATAAACATCACACTTCCATATCATCATATGAGAAAAGCAGACGATATATATGAAAACATATTACTAGCTGTAATTTATTCATTTCTACATCAAAGAAACGGTCATAGTCTACATCTATAATATAAAGAGTTGTGGGTTTTGCAGGCACCATTGCTATCAGTGGATTGTAAAAGTAACCCGCCGACATACAGCTTCGTTCAGGGTTGGCAGCTGTTAGCCCTAGCTGTCAGTTTGTTTGTTCCAAGAAATAACAGGCTATTGTGGTACTTGAAGCTACACCTGAGTAGACATTCAGATTCTAAGTGAGTATACAACGTTTTGAAATGTTTATGTTTATTATATATAAGCAAAGTCAGGTGAGATAAAATGTTCTATACTAATGCGTGTTCAGCTTTCAAATAATGTATTGGAATGTATTTCTATATAACAAAATTTTGTTGTTTGTTAAAATCGGAAGAAATATCTTAATATAAACTTAAAAAACTTATAGTATATTGAAGTTTAATATGTAAATACTAATTTCAGAACGGAATGCGGTAAATACGCGGCGTATTGTTCACGTGCGTTGGAGAGGACTTTGAGAAACGGAGGACGAACAGACAAGCCGTCGAGGATGGAGGTGCTGTCCATATTACTGAAGAATCCTTATCATCACTGTCTGCCTCACGCTATACCTGTTCATATGCTGAATAATACCTATCAGGTACAATGATATACATATTTTCTTACATTATTATCTTTATCATATTGTGTGTGAATATATGTATACTTAGTTTAAAACAAAATTATTTAAAAAATAAAGTTGTCTTATAAAGTCAGTACTTTTAACTAAAACAAACTCATAATATCTTAAATCAAAACACCTTAAATAAGTTAAATTCAATTTACAAAGACACGAGTCACGTCGACAAAATACGTTCACGCGTAAAAGTGAGCAAATCAGATGTTATCGCATTAATGTCACTTCGGCTGCGTTAGGAAATTTAAAGGCTCGGTTCAAATTAAATTTGTGTTCCCTGAATGTATGTACTTAAGATATATATTAATTTTAAAAATGGAATGCTTTGTCTGATATTCCATTACAAATGTGATTGATTATATAAATATTTAAAGGTATAGGTATAGATAAATATTTATAGGTATCCCGTCTAAAAAATTACAAACATTACTACATTACTATCTATCTATAATCTATATATCTATATGACATCTGAATAACAAATATGTGTCATAGCTGTTCAAGTGGTTTCTTTGCCTCATAACATATTCACACTTTTAACTTCTGAATACTCTTAATAAGCGAAACAAATGTTTCTGCTGCCTCGTTTTACAAAAACTCTTTTAGGATATTTTGTCATAAGCTGTAATTAAGTCTAATTCTAATATATTTGGTATATATGTTCTAGGTGATAAGTTTCGATGGTTCCACTACGGTGGAAGAGTTTCTGTCGACTCTCAGTACAGAGCTCGGCTGCCGCGACTCCTCCGCCTCGGGGTTCGCGTTATTCAGCGACGACCCCATAGAGAAAGATCTGGAACATTACATACAGCCTGATAAAAAGGTAAAGTTACACTATAGACATCTAGTGACAGGAGTTGTGCAACTCTTATACGTATTTACTATTATAATGTATCAGTTATTATTAGCTTATATATAGATTAATTTTAATGTATAATATACATACTGTGAGAGAATTTTGTAAATATTGTTACAGTTGTGTGATGTCATATCTAAATGGGAGACGGCTCTGAGGGAAAAGGGCTCTGGAAAGTTCGAGAACTCTCGAGTTATTCGACTGACGTACCGAAACAGATTGTACTTTAAGAGTTCAGTGCGAACTGAAACGGACAAAGAGAGACTGCTTCTATGCTATCAAGTGAATCAACAAGGTAATAAAGATATATGTTGATATACATCATACATAATGTTGAATAGGAGTCAATATTGCTATATGTAGATTAACTTATGATGAACATATTTTAAAATTAATAGCTTATTTCATTTCTATAACGAATGAAGGGATTTTCAATATGTCTGTTACTATGTTTGTATTAAAAAACTACTTCTTAATAATAATTTTATCACATATCTAGAATATAATTCGTTAATACAAATAGTATGTGGTGTGTCCTCAGTGGTAGCGGGTAGGTTCCCGGTGTCTCGCGAGCTGGCGGCTGAGCTGGGAGCGCTGATGGCTCAGCTGGATGCTGGCGATCATCATCAGCAGCATCACCAACCGCTGGCACAGAGGTTCTACCCTTACCGGTACCGGGCTGGACTTAACAACGAGGAACTCAGGTATTAATATATACCTATTATTGAAGAAACAAATAGTTCTTACTATGATTTCGAAAGTCGTTGGGTGCAGTGAAATCAAAATATACATAAATTAATATTATTTTAATAATATTATACAATTTATTCGTTCGATTATATTGTAAAAAGAGTGAACAAGTAAGGACTCATTCTCAAAAGAAATATGAAACTAAAAAGTCTGTTGACACGGAACTGAACTATTTTACTTCGAAATTAAAGAGCGCCCGGCGACCACAACGTAATAAATATTTTGATAGAAGTTAAGAGAATTCGGTCCTTAAAAGCTGGCTGTTTCAAATATAAAATACGTCTTATTCTGTATTTATTGACAAATAAACATTATAAGTAATAACATTTTAATAGTATTATAGTAATGCGCACCAACATATTATGTTTCATTATATGTAATATACTTACAAAAGACATAAGAGAAAAGGAGAAAATAACTTCCCACAAGAAACAATATTTGATAATAAACTCAGTAATGAATGAAATAAGATTTATTTTCGTCTGTTATTTTTTAGTGCGTTTAAAAATTAAATGCAATCACTGTGTGCAATAAGCTTCAAAAGATGTTTCCTAAATATTAAATAATGTTTTACAGAGAGCTAGAAGAAAAACTACGTTTGAAATGGGTCGCTTTAAAAGGTCGAAGTACCGCTGACTGTGTTCGTATTTATCTGAATTGTACCAGAAAATGGCCGTTCTTCGGAGCCACGCTGTTCCAAGCGAGGGTGAGTTCAGTACCATCTATTATAAAGAACAGTCATCACAAACCTGTCTAATGTCCTTGAATAACCTCTGTGTTTATACAAATAGCTTTGTGATTTTATGATATGAAATATGCATATCTCATATAGATATTTGTTAGTGTTATTATTACTCCGTAACTTAATACTGAGGTTTTCGTACTGACATCTATAATATATTGAAAAGGAAAATTACGGATGGAAATTCCAGACATTACGATCGTCATATCATAATGCCTTTAATATTTTATCGATTTATACATGAACAGCAAGTTTTTACTTATTATTTGTGTATAAGTAAAGAGTTAATTAAAGTTTTAAATTAATTTATTTTCATGAATCGAATTATTTCACAAGCCATACAATATGCAAAAACAATAATAATAATGTCCCCTTCAGATAAAGCAGCCCGAGCTCTCTCTATCATGGCTTGTGGTGTCGGAGGAAGGAGTGTCTGTATTGGAGCTGTCCTCTATGGCGGTGTTGGGGAGATACCCGCTGGCTTCCATTGGACTGTTTGGCGGATTACAGGTACATACATACACGCACACATTCTCAAACACACACACACAAACACAACATAGGAATGTATATATATGTACTAAACTACAAGATAAGCACACATACACGAATGAAACATATCTGTTATGTTTCCAGGACGACCTAATGATGTTGATAGACGGAGAAGACGCCAACACTCCAGTACATAAGATGGTGATCAGTCTCAATAAGCCGAAGGTGAGTGCTATGTGCTTGTTTGTTTATTATAAAAAGCCATATAAAAATACTTCTTCATATATTTTTTTTAGTTTACATATTTTAAATTTGTCATAAAGCACTGGGAGATCTCACCTCAAAATTTATCTTAAACATATCGAAGTAACTTAACATTAATATCGTAATAACCTTGTATATAAAATTCATAATTTGTTCATTTATTCTCATTCGAGAAGTTCTTATAAAAAAGATGGTAAAAATAGGTGTATTAAATGTTTTTAATGTAATTTGTTCTAAAATTTTCTAGATGGCGGAGCTAACGCATCTCATAGCTGATTACAAGAACGTCCGAACAACAATGCCGGGGACGCCGCAAATGAATTCTCTCACTCGCAACAACAGCCACCGCTCCATACGCAAGCCGGCGACGTTACCACACCCTACACCCTCGCACCCCCAGCACCCTCACAACACCCTCAATTCACACGCAACCACTATGACGCTATCAGACAGGAATGCCACACTAACTCTGAGCTCAGTGGACCGCGTCTCACACGGACAGCCGGATATATTGAAATCAACTCCCGACCATAGAGATAAGAAGAGACATGTGGACGTTGCGTGATCTAGGATGTAAGTAATGCGGTCCTTACAAGGTGTCCCGCAAACGGGCGTTTTTTAGTTGCGTTTTTTTTAACATTAGCAATTAGCATATTTGCATTCACACAAATTAGTTTCATACAAACACATATAAGAGGCGACCATCTTTGAAATTCACAATAAAGTAAATTGTACTACAAGATTTTAAAAATTATTTTGATACAAACTAAGGGTTTATAATGATATATCGCTATCGCTTCTATATAAAAACAGCCACGTTTGAGATGCGCCTTTAAAATGACCGCATTACTTGTTAACATAGTTAAATACCTCATATTTTGTAGTGTTATTGAGTCATTTTAATGAGTCTCATAATATAATATTTTAGTACGAGGTCGCTATAACGCTTGACGTGCTTAGAGTGTGCGAATTACTCACTAAACGCAGTCTAGACGAAAGTTGGTGTAGTTACAATTTAATTACGTGATATATTACAGTGAAAATGTAATTCATATCATATATCAGCTGAAATTAACATTAATAGATTTTTTTAATGTTTCCAACAAGTAAGCACATTGATTCTATATTATTTTTACAATATAATATTTAGATTTTTTTTGTATAATCTGTGGTTCAAGTCATTCCGAGTGACCTGTAGTATATCACGTAATTATCTCCTTATACATATGTGCAGGGTATATTAAATGCTATGTAGAAACGACTAGCGATAGATTACGATAGATGAAGTAGTTATCCAAAGATACTGCATTAGTTAAATATAACCGGTACCGAGATTCATAGTGATTAATGATTAAATAATTATCAATGTGTATTCGTAATATAATAATGATATGATATGATATTCGATGTATTGTTATGATATGATATATTATTAGTACAATAATATAATGATGTATTTTTTTTTTATTTTTCTATAATTATTAATTAATCAACACGTTGGTCCTATTATTTACATATGTTTTTTGAGCCTAATTTCTAATCGATAATATAAATTATACAATTGTGGCTATTATTTTTATTATATAAAATTATTATATATTGTGTATTTAATAATTATAATGTATTTCCAGATCTGACGAAATTAATTATATCGACTGTATTGTTTGCGATCAGCAACGAAGTTCATTAACACATAGCAGCTGAATGTTATGTAATAATCAGTTACTTTTGAATATCATTAAATATAAATAATAGTTGTTAGTGTAAATATATGTATGTGTTAGTTCATAGCAGACCGTTCGCCATGAATTTATTTGGTTACCTTGAACAGAATATCATTTGGACACAAGTCTCTCGCCGTACAATACAACGGATAAGGCTCTCGATTCTTAATGCCAAATATTCTTATTTACTGTACAAATATTAAAAGTACTCTGAAATATTTTCGTTTTGTATATATAAATGCCTCGTTCGTTGTATTCAGTAGTGAACTGGCTAATTGTAAAGTTTTAATGTTACTGGCGAATAATTAGACGTAGTTTTATATATTGTAGGTACAATTGTCCATAAATGATAAATTGTTTTGACCAATATCGCTTCGTACGTGATTTTAACTTAGGCGATTATGGCCTTTATAGCTGCGAGTATTTGTATATTTTCCTTAAATTTCTAGGAGGTTTTACATTAAGTACGTTACGGTCGAAAATCGCGTGATCATCATTATATAAGCAGGTGATATTTGATTGCACTTTTTGCGTAACACAAAACAAAATAAAAACTGTTGATATTACTGTATAAAAACTATTTTCTATGATTTCCTTTGTACTATGTATTGTAGTGTAAACGGAATTAGGTTGTATAGGGTCTATAATAGTTTATTACTAAGTATTTATTAATTATTTTTTTCTCATTTAGTTTGTTGTTAGATTACTAGGAATTGGTTTTCTATAGTGTTTTGGCCTAAAACTCAGCCTAATGTAATTAAGGCCTATTTTTGTATGATTGATTTTGGCTGTTTTTTTTTATGCAACAGTAAACTTGTACTATCGAAACATTATTATTTATTCATAATAATAATCTACTACGAAATAATTCTGACGTATTTTTTCTTATAAATATCCGTATACTATTTTTTATCTGTTACTTAGTTATTGGCAACACTTTAATGTATATTCTTTATTATTAAACTACTTAATATCTTTTCGTTCGTTTCAAATTCGGTTAGGTAGAGAGAGGAGCTCGGACAGCGGAAGAGAGCGTTGAACGCGTTAGTTAGGGGTCCTTTAAACCTACACCTGGGTCGTAAGTCCCAGGCGCTGTTGAAGCTCCTCTTCCTGTAACGATGGACCCGGCACCAGCTCGGTGAATCCATTGAATGCTGTGAGGTTTCGTCTCTTCATGTATGTTTAAAATTTGGGCAATAAACTTAATTCTTAAAAAAACGTTGGTATAACCACTAAAAATCAATTGGTTACGTGCACTCAGTGCGGTTACCTTCAAGCCATGATATACAAAAAGTATGGTAAAAAAAAGGTTTCTATCACCAGCGCTAATTCAGCCTGAGAAACTATTATTAAATAAATACTACGAAAAGTAAGAAAATAATCACAATTTCCTTTATACCAACCATCATTTTCATTGACTTTGAGAACCCATCATAAGCTAAATAGCATTGAGTACTAAATTAGTTATTGTCTCTTTTAAAAGGCGGTTTTCTTATTTTACTATATTTTTTCTTTAAATAAAATTACTGCATGTCATTTTTTTATGATTATGGTCGATATAACAAGATCGAATAATTTGGTAGCCGGTCATTTAGCATGACATTTAATAATGCCTTCTTAATGTTTCATAGTGGAACGAAATTTAAACAGAATTATATTTTTGAACATTCGTTAGTAAACGCCTCGTTTAGAATTAACAAACACATTGGTGAAACTGGCTCTAACGTCCCTGATATTTAGGTTTTTGTGCTGAACCTTAAAACAGCCATAGCTGCTGTCAATAACTAAAAACAGTATATATTAGTGCGCTG